>VYZW01019109.1:195310-320390 GCA_013401315.1 Balaeniceps rex | reverse complement strand
CAAAGAAATACCTATACTCTGTTCTGGCCCTGATCAGAACTCCAGCTGGAGCCCGTAATGGATCTTGGCACTGAAAAGCTTAAATCCAGTATTAGTAATTCAGTGATACGCAGTTAGTAGCCAGTTTATGGTGAGACTGAGAGGGATGATGTATGCATTTTGACTTTCCTTGCTGCCACAGCTAGAGCCTTACCTGTAACTGAACTAACTGCTGCGTAGTGTTGGTGTGGCTCTGCTGCATTGCAGTGATTACAGCACAGGCGGGCTCAGGCTGATGAGGGCTTTTTCTTCTGTCTCTGCGGNAATGAACTTTTACGGTCAAAAGTAAACACGCACAATGGGCAAATGAGTTGAAAGAAAAATTAAGAAATGAGAAAACAAAACCCAGAGTTTTCTGATGACATTTTTTTAGCTCAAGCCCTCGAAGATGAATTGGGGGTGGTGGACAGTTTGCATCAATCAAAATAATTTTGGCAGTGCGGATTATAAGTTTTATTGAATTACTGAAATTACAGGTAATGCATGAACACAAACTCTGGGTAGCATGTATGTTCCAAAGATTTGAGCTGAAAAATGTCTATTTTGCACAAGGAAAACATCTGTTGATGTGTTTCCTCAAACAGGCACTTTATAGAACTGCTATATAGTTGTTTTTAAATAAGGATGCTTTCCTTTCTCTGCATCCAAAGGAATTGTTTTTTTTAACTGGTGCTTCCCACCCCAGCCATTTTAGAAGGCATAATATGATTAATATTTTTCAGATTTTAGTTATTAAAGGCTCTGTTTTTAAAAGCATATAATTAACAAAATATATAGCATTTGGTATTCTTCACTTAATTTTGGGATATCGCTTGCTTCCTACCATGATTGTCAGGTGAACAGACTTTTGGTGACCAAAAGTTTTCTTGTTGTTTGTTTGTTTTGTTGTTTTTTTTTTTTTTTAACCTGTCTGTATTATGTGCAAATATCTGCATTTCATATGCAGTATATTTCGTATTTTTAAAAGCATGTTTGCAAAGTAAAGAATGTATCCTAATCCAGCCTGCACAACTTCATAAGCAGTTTTCCTGTATGCTTGAAATCAGTCTGAAGTCCTCAAAGGCGGTTGTAGATTTTATGTTTGTGGTTTTCTTGTGCTCCTGTTTCAAACTTGACATGCAACCCTTCTGAAGAGTGTGTGTGTATTTAAACAGATGAATATACTTGAAATGAGTAAGTTCATCTGACAGTCCTGCTGTTTTGCTGGAAGAAAAAGATAAAGTTTTGCAGGAAATTAGTTTGGCTTTATCAGGAGACTTGTTGGTGGAGCTGTGCAAGAAATATTTAGCATAACTTGATAATGAAATGTGGGGATGGAACTATCCCCGATTTGCCTTCAGTTCTTTATCCCAATGCTCAGCTAGAACCGAACTTGGTGTTACATGTGTGTAGCACCTCTCACGCTCCAGAGATTTCAATGCACTGTTTTTTAAAAAAAAAGAAAAAACCAAACCACTGTACATTCTTCATCTTACTACCAGCAAATAATAGTATTGTGTTATTCAGTACTGCATTATTGAATTTGATAATGTTTTGTTGGGTATAGCTCTGCGATGTTTCTTCTTTTAAAGCTGACCAGGAGTCAGTTTGTTTGCCTAATTTTCCTGTGTTAAGCAGGAACAATTTAATTGGGTTGGATGATGTTATCCACATAACACACATTTTGTTTCAAGGTGATTTCCTCCTCTCCCCCTTCCTTTCTCTTAACTTACAAATCAAATTTCTGTACAAAGCTATGTTACAAAAGCCAGCTGAAGTAAAATCTTGTTTATATTGCATGACTTCTTGAAATAAACAACATTGCATGAAAAAAAAATCATTGTGGGAGGGTTATGTTCCTTTAAAACAACCCAACTATATACAATAGGAAATTAAGTGAGAATTTTACAGTGTATTATTAATTTTTCAGTGCTAGAATGCTGCTCTCTAACTTTTACAAAAATGCAAGACATTTTTGTAATGATTTCAGAGAACTTGAGCTATACACCTCAGCGCTCTCTGCATTACTTGTTTTAACCTTGTTATCTTACTGACTGAGATTTTTGAGCATGTTTAAAGGGCAGTGTCTCTTTAGATTCATTTTGGGAGTATAGTTTATTTGAACACCAAAGCAAGAAGAAATTTTCTTTCTGTTCTGTCAAAAACTCTGAAGAGAATAGTCTGTCAGTAAAAAGTTTAATGAACTGTGGAAACTTTTTTTGTGATAAAAATATTTAATTATTATTACAAAAATAAATGCTTGGACTTTATCTTCTGGTCCCTACGAGCCTTAATATTTTGGGTAACTGGGGAGAAGGAGACAACATGAGTTGTATTAATTGCAAAACTCTGTGGGGAAAACTCCCCTAAATATGCATGTGTTTAAGGGTGTTTGTGTTCTGAATTTTTTAATATCTTATAGGTAAAAACAAGCAGGCATGTAGGGGGGCAAGGGAAGGAGTTAGGGAAATTACTTCAGTCTGTGGCTCTTTCATCCAGGCATATTTACGCATTAGATTCCCTTGGTTGTGCTTGATAGCTGCATCAACAACCCTGGATTTGCCTGCATACCTTGTTCTGATAGGAGGCATCCTGGGGTTGTTCTCAGAGGTAACTAACACTTTCCTGCAGTGACACCTTCCCTCCTGCCCCAACGCGTAGTAGACACCAGGAAGCATATCACAGGGGAACGTTACTGCTGCCGGCAAGATCATCTTCCTTTTCTTGCTGTTTTGTGGTTTCTGTAGTGTGCTCACAATTTGCTATGATGTTAATGTTTTGAGGGAAGGAAACGACAGCAAATCAAACTCAAGTTTGATTCACTTCTAATAGTATGGTGAAAATTGCAGCTGTTGCTGCTGTACATCAATTGAAAGGCAATGTTAACGTGCTTGGTAAAATTATGGTATGTGAATAAGCACGTAGCTTCTGGTCCTCACAGACCCACAGATCTGAATGTGGACATGAGGTGGCAAGTACACCATCTTCATTGTCAGCTTTTCACAAAAATAGCTCAAGTAAAAATTGATTACTATTTGAATACCCTCATAGCACCTATATTTCTTGCTAAAGCTGCTACAATTACTATTTCTCTTTGTACAGTGAGGTGAGATGTAAACAAAACACAGTCAAGTTGGAAGAAAGAAAAGCTAGAGTCGGCAAGCAGTGTAGACAGGATGGTTGGTGTTTCCTGCTGCTGAAATTCTTACAAGAAAGTATACTAGCAAAAAATCTCAGCTTAAAAATACAGATTTAACACATGTTCTGTTTCACACTTGCCAGTTGTAGTTGTAACTGAGCCAAAATAAAAGCGTAGAGCTGGAGTACTAGCAAATTTAGGATATTTGCCAAGTTAGCAGTGTATTTGAGGCCATTCTAAAGTCTGAAGAAGAATGAAAGCGGTTAAATAGCAGGCTAGTGAAAGTCTTTTCACTGAGAAGTCTCTGTTTGCTTTGCATAGGTTAGTTGAGACTCGGTTTTGCATTTGGCACTCTAAGATGATACTGCTCAGATAACAGCCACTGCTTCTGAGGTTGGTAACTCCATGAACTCTATAGACTGCACCTTAAACAAAGCCGTGATCTTTTGGGTTTTAATTTGTAACAAGATTTTATTCCCTCAAACATGTAGGTGCTCTTTTTTCACAGTAAGTGTAAATGGAAATGTGTTTTATAATTGACTAATGCCAAATTCAGTCTTTAATTCTGATCATGAGGACCACTCATCACAAGCTGCTGGTCATCCAAATCCTATAAAATAGAAGAAAAAGAAAATCAGACTTGAGCGTTGCATTAAGAAATAAAAGTCACTTTTTGGCAAATTTGTCCATATAGATGGCAGAGTTTGCACCTGACATTTTTGCACCAAACAAGTCTCTTTACTGGATGCAAAAAGGTTTATTTTGATTTTAGACTCTGCATGTACATGAGGGTCTTGCTAAATTGGACCATCGAGGCTATTCAGATATTCTGGCTTTACTCAATCTTTCCTTCCCTTGTTTCCCAGCCCCCTTCCCGCTGCATTTCAGATTCTTTGCAGAGTGCTGGCGTGGCACTCAGCTGTGTTTGCAGCAAAGAGAAGGGAAGACTTTTTTTTTTTTTTTTTTGGAAGGCTTTTTAAGTTTGTATAGACATGTGACTGGCATCCAGTAGCATTTGAAGTCCAATTTAATTCAGCTCTCTTTGAAGGTAGACTTCAGATACAGCTGTAGGCCACAGACCAAATTTCTAGCAATGGTGAGACAGGAAAGCCAGGAACTTGGTGTTTTCCCGACTTAATTTTTCTTTTTTTTCCAACTAGACATTTTCCTTTCATAAAGTCATTCCCTCTTGCCATGATTTTAGTTGTGTCTCAAATCAAAATGAACACTTACTGAGAAAAGATCATAAGTAGGTTCTGGTGGAGTCAGTGCAGAAGAACTTTCGTATGAGGGGTTGGTGATATTTGAAGGCTGTGACTTGTCCAGTGATGTTACGTCAGTGTCATCTTTTGACTACATAAAATCACAGAAACCTGCTTAAAATCCATCCTCCTCCTAACGGTGCATTAAGTGGGGCACTTAAGCTTCACTACCGACTGGTGCAGTGTTGTGACTGAACTGGCTTTATCATCTAAATCGGTGTCTCTGGGCATGAACTGTGTCTTGGGTGGTTGTATTATCTCAGGTCATTTAACTTGGGTACCTTTTTTCTCTCCCTTATTATTTTAAAGCCTCAGCAAAGAATGGGAGAGGAAGTGTTGCCCTGGCATTGTGCCTGGGATAAAAGATACCTGGTTGGTCCTCAGCACTCTCATGGCAACTATATAAAAATACAAGTGTTTCCCCTGGCTGATGGGTCCTGTTTTTGTTTCTAGAAGACAATTCACATTATGCAGGGTCTGGAATAAGAAGGGATTTCTGGTTACTTCTAGGTAGGCTTTCTTTTGCATTGATTTTTGTGTATTTTGTAACACTTTTTTGTCATCCCTCGTCTCCGAGTAGCTTGGCTGTTGCGGGCTTCATGATTTTGCATCATCATGATACTATTTGAGGCTAGCAAAGTTAGTTAAGAGAAACCAAGCATGAGAGCGCATCAGTATAAAAATTTGCACTTTTCAATCCTGACAATCATTTCAATTTGCTTGTCTTTTGAATCTGGTCTTTTTCCTATCATAGGTTTCAACCTCCAGAGCAGCAAAATTATTAGCAATGCCATGGAGAAGGGGGAGGAGAACAGGCGCCCCTTCCGTGGTTGTAATTAGCTGCTTCCCTAAGGGTGAGCTTTCTGGTGAGGCAAAGGCTTCTGCACTGGTGCTGTGCAGTTAAATAAGCTTTTGGCCAATCCTTGGTGTTGGAAGTGTCTGTGTGAGCCCATTGGGCACCCTGGAGGGAGGGGTCTGGGGGAGCAGTAGGCAGATGTAAGCTCGTGCCCAAGACAAGTGTGTGAGCCTTCCCCACTTTCTCCATGTCTTAGTCTGAATGGTTCAAGTGGGAAGTGATCGGGAATGTTTCTAGCTTAATAAAATGCAAGGAGAAATTGGAGGCTGTGAGTTTGGGAGGTGCGGTGGGTCTGGGTAGCGCTGTCCCCCTGCTTTGTGTTCCTGTCTGCCGCTTACCTTGAAGTGCTGGAAGCCTGTGTTTCTCTTCCTGAACCTGAGGTAAGAATATCCGATAAAAGCCACAATTCCAGTAACCAGGCAGATGCCAAAGAATATTCCTGTCCCAGTACTGGCATGGAGAGGAGCCTGGAAACAAGAGAGGGTGAGTGAGCTACAGGGTGGGCACTGGTCACCGTCTAGCACCCGAGCACATGCAGTGTCCCTTTGAGATATGCCCTAGTCCTGAACTGCTTTTGTGCTCGAGTTTCCTGCTACATGATCCCTAGAGACAGTTAATATGGCCTTTTGATAGTAATTACAAATTAATTTTGTTTCAGGGTACTGGACACTGGATACTGGCTGTAGTACAGCTTCATCTTGTTTATGTTTTTGAAGTTACAGAGCACGCCTAAGTGATTTTTCCTGGTCAGGTTTTTCAAAGTAGCAATAGAGGCTGAAACCTCACTGGCCTGAGGAGGAGAAGCGGGTACCAAATTCCCTTAAGCAACTTTGGAAACGTGTGCTACAAACCCTAGAGGGCTCTGCATGGCTTCAAGCTTATTCCCTACTGCTTTGTGCGCTGGGGAGGTGTTGGTTATCTCCAGCTATCGGCAGCCATACCGCCCTCTGAGTCCTGCTTACCAGGCCTCGAAGCAAACCACATCTGAGATGAGGCCCATCTCATCGCTGGTGACAGGGACTGCCAGCCTGTGCAGAGGGTGCGCAGGGCTGGGCTCCACCAGCGGCCCAGCACCTGCCTTCTGTAGGTCACTTTGCCCCAAAACATGCAATGCCTTTAACCTGAAATCATGCTTCAGACAAGCAGGTAAAGTGCCAATTCAAGTAACTGTATATAATATTTTATAAATATTTTAATAAATGCATAGGTGAAGGACTGAAAGACATTCACACGTGATCTGGATTTAATCTAAAGGGGAGAAATGCCTCCAGACTCTGGCTTTGGTTTGTTTTCTGCAGCTCTGTGGCCTGATAGACTGATATCATGAAGGTGACCGGCAGTTTTGGGGTGATGATAAGTTTGAGGGATCCCAGGGCATGCAGCCACTCAGGCTGCAATCTCCCCAAAGCACTGTGCTCTTTGCTGGCAATCCGAGAGGTGAGGAGGGGTCTGGAAATGGGTAGGAGATTCATACCCTCTTACTCTTGCTTTTCCATGTGATGCCCTAGCTCCGTGACCTCCTGCCTAGAAAACTAATTATTAAAGTTACCCTGGCAAAAATAATCACAGTGTTGTCTTAATAGATATGCTCTCTTCATTTATTTTTTAGAAAACAAAGTAATTTACATGGTGCAGCTGGACAGCTAAATATTAGAAAACATTTAGTTGCCCTCTAGCATGTGAAAGGTATTATAAAGACTGTAATATCATGCTGCTGTAGACTGACAGAAATTGCCTATTATTTTGAATTATTTTCAGGCAGTAATTTACGCTTTTACCCAAGTGTGTCATTTCCTACTTGTGAGGATTGTTGGCTGCAAGGGATTTTTGCTAACTGAGATTGTGCAGGCGTATTACTGGGCTTCTAGGAACAAGAAGGCTGGTTTGTAAAGGAGAAAGGGTTGCTCAGAACAAAATGAAGGTGAGAAGTAGGGTATTGATAGGATTAATCTTGTGGACCAAGGAGGCAGCTGGCTAGCCACTTCCAAAATCAGAGCTGGGATGGATGGGCTGTAAATGTAAGTGAGGCCCCTCCAGCGCACGGAGAGAGGGATCAGAATGAATTACCCAACAAAAGGGAAGTTCTTCAGGTTAAATAAGTGGTGGGTCTTCTCGCAAGGTCAGCTTGAGCCTGTGTTGGGCTGTCACAGAGTACCCTGCATGGAACAGCGCTGGGGAGCGCTAACGCTGCACATCTGGACACTTAAGGAAGATATTTTGTACTGGGGAAAAAAGGTGCTTGCTGCGCACCTCTCCCAGGGGCAGCAGGGATCACTTTTGTGAAACATCCCAGTCACACTGCAGGTGAACAAAATGTTTTTCCTTCCTTTCATACAAAACGTGCTGTTCTGCCATGCGCTGTTTGCTTTGGCCTTTCTAATGGGAGAGATAATTGGATAACTGGGACCACTGCAAGGATTCATGCAGGCAGAAAATACCTATTTTCAAAACACCTTGTTGTTTTGGATAGGAATGAATGCAAAGCCAAGAGCAAAAAAATTTCCTTAGAAGCTTGAAAGATCTTTTTGGAAGAACTGAAATGGAGCTTTGTCAAACCTCCATTACAAAAATGATCTCCACTATAAAATGGAGATATTATTTTATTTATATAAAATAAATGTGGGAAGAACTTGTTAAGACAGAAACATTTTGAACAAGCTTCACTCACACCTTGTTTTCAACTTCTAATTTTCTTTCAAAGTAACCTTTTAAGTTGAAACTGCATATATGGGAGGGAAACTGGGAATATATGAATGTCAGTGATGAGTTTGGGATGATATAAGACACAACCACCTCCCACCACCCCAAAAAAAAAAAAATCACTGTGTACTTACAGGTGCTGGTGGAGCCTTTAAAGGCTCTGAAATGACGTGGATTATCCCGTTGGAAGCGATTATATCCCACTCAACAATAGCACTTCTGTCCACGTATCTGACCTCGCTCTGCCAGGAGAAAGAGCGATGACAGCAGAGCTTTGACCTTCCTCCCTTTGGGACTGAAATAAACCTTGAGACTATTTCCCCACCTCAGTTACTGACACACAGAGAAAAATCACATGGTTTACACCGCTGCCTCCCTGGACATCAGCCTGGAATGGTCCCAGGCTGCTCACGGCTCTTCTGTGCATGAAGTAGCCATCATCACCACCTGCAAATCTTTGTCTTTTTTCTTTTTTTTTTTTTTTTTTTTTTTAAATAAAGGTTTCTGTGATGTTTGTGCAATTGCCAAGCTCTGCCTAGGAGTGCTGTTACAGCTTTCTGTGCTGAGGATGCCACTCGCACTGAGTTTGCTGGCTTGAGAGAACTGGGTCTGCACTGATGGGGAGCTGCTGCCCGCAGATTATCTGGGGGCCTAGCATCAGTGAGGTTGGAAGCTGGTCCCATTTGGCAGCCCATTGGGATATGAGAAGGGAGAGGGACAGGGTCAGTCACTGCCACCCCAATACTTCTGTACACTGCTGATAATGGGAGTCCTTGACTGCTTCGAGCCAATCCCGAGTCTCTCCAGCATTTTGGGAGGATGGGTTCGTGGTGTCTGTGCTATTCCAAACTCTGCTTTAACTTGCACCCTAGCAAAATGGTTTCTCCTCGGTGAGCAGAACCAGGAGCTGCTGCCTGCTCTTGCCCCTGGCACGAGGTGGTACGCTGCTGCTGGAGCACATGGCGACCTTCTGTGCCCAGGGAGGAAGGGGCTCAGCTGTGGTGGCACCGCAGAGTGGTGTGGGAGTGACACCATGGCCTCCTCCCTCTCCCTCACCCCTGTGCTGCCCTGCCAGGGTCCTAGGGAAAGCTCGTGGGCTCTGACCTGGTTGTGCCGGGACAGGTGGGTGCTTGGCTGCTTGGAGCATGTGTGGAAAGCGGCTGCTGCCTCTTCTTCCCACCCTGGCACCCCACCAAGCTTTACTGCAGCCGGGGGAACCGGGGGCTTGCTCAGGTCCTCCAGCTACAAAAAAGCTACAAATTTCCATCCAGCTTTGAAGGGCAGGAGCAAGACCTGTGTTAACAGGCTCAGAGGCTCCCCTTGGCAGCTTTTGAAGAAAGGAGGATTTTTTTAAGGAGAATCTCTTCTAACTCAAGTATCAGATCAAAGTGATCCAAAAGAGCTCCTGGCATGCTAATGAGTGATACAGGTAAGCCTTGTGCTGGTGTACCCGATCTCTCACAAGGGTATACTTTATTAATGCGATTACTGGGTTTGCAGTATAGGGTGGTTTTAAAAATATAAATGGTAATTCTCATGCCCAAGGAGTTTCTCCTGAAAGGGTGACCTGGTTTTGGCTGGGTTAGAGTTAATTTTCTTCCTGGTAGCTGGCATAGTGCTGTGTTTTGGATTTAGTATGAGAATAACGCTGATAACACACTGATGTTTTAGTTGTTAAGTAGAGCTCACCCTAGTCAAGGACTTTCTTTTTCAGCTTCCCATGCTCTGCCAGGTGCACAAGAAACTGGGAGGGAGCGCAGCCAAGATAGTTGGTCCGAACTGACCAAAGGGCTATTCCATACCATATGATGTCATGCTCAGTATATATACTGGGGGGAGTTGGCCAGGGGGCAGCGATCGCTGCTCGGGGACTGGCTGGGCATCAGTCGGCGGGTGGTGAGCAATTGCATTGTGCATCACTTATTTTATATATCCTGTTATCGTTATTATTATTATTTTCTCTCCCTCTGCTGTCCTATTAAACTGCCTTTATCTCAACCCCCGGGTTTTACCTTTTTTTTCCCCTCTTTTTCCCGATTCTCTCCCCCATCCCACACTGGGGGGGAGGGTGAGCGAGCGGCTGTGTGGTGCTTAGTTGCCAACTTAGTTGTCAACTGGGGTTAAATCACGACAAAGGGGAAGGAGGAAGGGAGCAAAGGCTCCCACAAATGAGTCATTTGTGCACCTCTTCCTGCAGCACCTACTTTCTTCTTGTTGGCGTCTGTGAAAATCCACCCCCTCCCAGTTGGCATTTTGGGCACTCAGCTTTCCTTGGGTCCAGCGCCATTCTCTAGAGCACATTTTAACTGTAAGCCCACAGACACAGGGTTTCTTATTTTCATATTCCGCTATACTGCATCACCCACAGCAGAGCCCCAGCCTCGGTCTCAAGGGGTTGCTGTCACAGAGGTCATTTGAAATGCTTGGGCAGTGAGTATTTTCTTAATAAGAAATAAGAAGTTGGGTGTGTTTTCAAAGGATGTGTTCCCCTAAAATGTCAAAGGATGCTTTCCATTTGCAAACAGGATATCAATATTTGCATTTAAAAAACGTTGAAATGGTAATAAAAAAAGCAAACCACTGTTTTGTCTGCTTTTGCTCTGAGCAAGGCTGCCTCTCCCGAAAGTCACCAAGAAACTTTACAAATGCCGACACCTTTCTTTAATGGTAAGCTGCTGCTCTCATCTCTCCTCCTATCGCACTGCCATCACCCTGCCAGGCTGAGAGAAGGGTTGAATCAAGCCCGTATCCCCATCCTGCCATTCCTGCAGGCCACCTGAACAGCTTCCTTTGAGTTCTGCGGGTCACAGCTTGGCCATTAGTAAACTTGTAAATTTGCAGTTTGCCAGCTGCAATCCTGCAGTCTCTGGGCAGGAAAGAGCCTTCTGAAATCAGCCTTTCTCATTGCTGCCCCCTATAACCTTACTGAATTGCTCCCCGGGTCAGTGTGTCACCCGATTACAGGGTATAGCATGAAGGGGGGAAAAAGCATGAAGATGGGAGATTTATTAAAAAGGTACCTGTTCAGCAGTGGGGGCTTGATGTTCCTGGCCCCTGGTGTTTGTAATGAGGAGTTTTTCCCCTAGACGAGTTAGAAGAGTGGTTCCGTTGGTCAAGTCCTCATAAAACATTATGCTGGCATTAGACAAATGATACTCGATGTCTCGCCCGGAAAGCGTCTGCAAATGAGAGCAAAATACAAGGAACGTTAACTGAGCTCATTAATCCTCTGGATTTACCAGTAGGCTAAGTGCCTGCAACCTTTTTCCCTCTTTGCTATTAATGGTGCAGCAAGTGCAATATGGGGTAGAGGCTACTGGGAAGTCTGGATGTGAACCTTCTGTCCCTGCTGGCCTCTGATGGCTGCCTGCAGCAGGCACTACCTTGATTCTGGTGGGACAAAGGATTTTACTCTTTTATATGATGACCTGAAGTGATGAGCCCCAGAGATATTCCAAACAGCTTGATGATGCAAGCCAGGGCATAAACCCATATGAATTGTTTGAGACAATGTTTGATTGAAGGAAGGAAGGAAGGAAAAAAGGGATAAGCACAGAAATGAAGCTAGGAACAGATGCCTTTAATGTATTTGTGGGAAATACCGAAGATGTGCACTGCTTTCTTCAAATAACTGTGCTTGATGTTAATAAGCCAGAGAAGGCTTCATCTCAGGCAGACTCCTTTATAACTGGGTAACTAAAATCCCTGATGGGAAAGTCTTTGTAGTGACTCGAACACTCGATAACCTTACACTGCTACTATGGAAAAGAAATGGAAACGATGAACTCACCTCTTTCAGAAACACAGTTTAAACTATGTGGGGTCACACAGAAATCGTCATCCTAAGATTATTTTTTTTTAAAACTTAAATTTCACTGGGATACAGAAACCCATGATGGCTGTTTAAAAAGTGTTATTAAAATGAGGAAGGAAAAAAGAAAAAAAAAAACCTGACCTCATTTTCCCTTAACCCGCTATCATTTGGAGCAAAGAGAGTGGCGTGCACTGACAGGTCCGTGAGGTACCGCAGGAACTCTCTCCCCTTCCTAGAGCTGTTGGAGTAAGCCATGATGTCCTAGGCAGAAACAAAATCCAGCTTTACTAAAGAGCAATTGTGCACTCCTGTGCGGGGAGCTGAAAAGATGAGACTGTATAAATAAAGAAGCTTTCTATTAATAGCCATGAAGCAACTCTGGAGTGACACTATGGAAGCAGTTTGTATTCAAAACCCAGTTTTAGCTGCTGATTTGGTGAGCACATCTTAAACTGACTTGCAGGAGTTGGGCCCTTGTTGTCTGTGAGGCTCCTTACACATATAACGCCTTTCTGAGTAGTGGCAAGAAAGGGACCCTTTTAATGCTTTGCCTTTTTCCCCAGCAGCAATTCAATAAAATGACAACAAAGCACTGCACTCCTTGTGATGCTTAGAAAGCCAGGAGCAGTTGTGCACAGAACCCTCTTTAAGCTAAAGCTGCAGTAGCATTTGATTTCCAAACGAGTTTTAAAAAACCCAAAACCTCTTTGGAGCAAGTAATTAAAAAAATAGCGACTAAGTTCTGATTTTGACAGTGCAGATTTAGACCACTCTGCCTTGCTTTGCTGGTGTGGTGGTGTTACCTGCTAGTAAAGCAAACACTGAGATACAACCCAGTGGCAGAGCCTGCTTCGCTCCGCTCACCCGACCGAGCAGCGCGCCAGCGGTGGGCCGTACCGACAAGAAGTTTGTCAGTGTTGGGAAGGACGTCAGCACTTGCAGCAAGTTCCCGCTGCAGGAGAAGCCATCCCCCACGTAGCCTGGCTTGCAGGTGCAGTTCACCTCTGGAAGGTACAAACACAGATAGCCACGTGGGCAAACGCCCTTTGCTAGAAGGCTTTAGGCTGTCCTGTGCCTAAAAAACAACTTGCAGGCAACAGGTTTGTTTTTTTTTTTTAAGTTAAAAAGACGCAGAGTCTCTTGCAGTGTTATCTAGCAGCCTGGGGATGACCAAAGGAACCGAAATCCAGGCTGCTGCTCCCCTTTGCGCAGAGGGATGCAGCAAAGGACCGACCCTCTTACCTTTCTCCCTGTAGCAGAAGACATCCCAGGTTTCACTCAGGTTGACTCTTCTCCCATAGTCCACGATGCCGACGTACCCAGAGCCGCAGTTTGGGGAGGAGAAGGCAGTCGGGTAGCCCACCCTTTCACCGTCTAGCCAACCGGCAGCACACAGGTGGTACCTCGCCTGCAGCCGGCACGGCCATAAGGAAAAAACATGGGGGGAAGAGCTGGGTGGTGGGGCTGGGGCACTGCGGAGGAAATGGACGATGCCCCCGAGGCCCTCAGGCAGCACCCAACCTGCCAGCCCTCTTTCTGAGGGTCTGAGTGGGCTCTGTCTGTCCGTCCTGCAGCCTCCCCTGTGCTGAGCTCTGGGCCAAGGGGATGCAGAGAGGGGGCCCTCCCAAAGTCAGTGGCTCCCCATACGGGCCAAGGGAGCCTTTCCTGGGAAGAGCTTCCCTGAGCCCAAAGCTGGGCAGGATCAGAGGTGGGTGTGAAAGGCAAAGGGGGACATGCAATCCCATCGTGTGCCAGCCCACCTTTTGTCACCATGGGAAGGGCTGACAAACCAGCTCAACACAGAAAATAAATCCCCGGGAGCAGTGGAGCCAGCCCCACTGCCGAATTTACTGCTTCAAGGGAAATATTTAGACTATGAGGCGCAGGGGACATGCAGGTCCAGCTGCAGTCTGAATCTCCTCAGGCAGCAGCAGGTTTACGTGCTGGCTGTGGTCCAACGTCACATTTTGCTAAAGATGTCTCTAAACAGTGAGCATCTTCCTTCCTTCCGCAGATGGGAAGGAGCCAGAAAGGCACAGTCAGTCTGACCCACTCTTCTAAATCAAGTTTTGCAAACCCAAGATGTGATGCTTATCCCACTGATGTCAGCCATGTGTTGTCTGTAACACACTCAAGGAAAAGAATATGGAAATGGCTCTGCTAAGTTAACAGCCTTTGGGGAAAAGATTCCTGGAGCCTTACATTTAAAAAAAAAAAATCTAAGCATAATTCTGAAGTGTACATTTCTTTAAGAAGTGTTAATAATTAAACCCCCCATGAAAGCACTCTGTAAGTGATTTTACCCTCTCACCCCAGGATCACTGGAAACAAGAACTTGGCAACTGGTTTCGGTGCTGTATGAGCAGGGATGAAACCAATAAACAGTCTGAAAACTGCTCCCTGGTGCACAGGGGGAGGAAAGGAGGGAAAATGAAGATAATTAGCACAGAGCATCCTCCTTGCTCTTCCCTCCCCATTTATGCTGTGGCTAGGTCTGCTCTGGGGATCTCCTCCGGCAGCGCAGCTACCTCACCTTCTGCGCGTACAGCAGCTGGTTATACGTAGCGATGGTGGCTGACTCATTGGCACAGGCCTCCTTTGCCTTCTCATAAGTCATTTTGTACTGCCCTTGTGGGGACCGTAAATGGAAAACCCCAACTGTGGTATCTGCAAAGAGAGAGAAGAACCAGCTCTTCTTGAGGGGGTTTCCATGTCTGGACGCGGAGTCAACTGTGCCATACAAATACCTGTGAATTTTGTGAAATGTAGTTAGGACAGATTGATCCCTTACGGGTAATATTCCTACCTGGAATGCCCTCATCTGTTGCTTCATAAATCCAGTATTGCAAAGTATTTAAGCACACATTCTAACTTTAATCATGCTTAAATCTCATTGTTTCAAGGGGACAGAGGTAGAGGACTGGGTGAGCTTATAGACACAAGGAACCTGGCCACTGGCTTCACTGCAGTGGCACAGGGACGAGGATGTCCCTGTCCCGTGGCATGCACGGTGTGCCGTCCTCACCTTGGAAGTGGAGATCGGCACAGTCAGCGTCGGGGTGGCACTGCCCGTTGTCTTGCAAGCAGCGGTCGAGAGGAAGCTGCATCACCGAGCAGTTCAGGCCATCACCAATGTAGTTACTTTTACATTTGCACTTGTGTTTGTCCTGGTCAGAGAGAGAATAAAAAAGGCCAAGCCAAGTACTTAGCTGACGTAAAAGTGGTATTTCAAGCAACATTCTGAACTGTTGGAAAAATTTCACTTGATATAGCCAGGAATGGACAAACAGGAAAGTTGCTACTAACGACTGTGATTCAACAGACCACAAACTCTGATGCTGACATTTATTCTTCTAAGCGAAATATTTACACATGCGCTTGGGTGCTTTGCTGAATTAATACCAAAGCATAATTCCATCCACAAAGCTAATAACATGTGTTGGAGAATTATATGACACATAATTAACAAAAATGGATGGCAAACCTATCAAAATGATATTTAAATGACTGGGCATGGGAGCATGAAAGGAATTCAGCAGTCCACTGATAGTAATAAATTGAGAAATGTAAACCAAGCAGAAGTTGGTGACATCCAGGGATTGTGACGGTTGGAACAGATTAGCAGCAAGGCGTTTCTAGACAGCTCCTGGAAGACACATCAGGCAAGCCACCAAAATGGAACGGACAGGTAATCCCAAAAGCACCAGGACAAATGCTGGATCAAGTCACCGGCACAAGTTTTCCTCAATGACATTGACTGTGCGGGCCAAGGAATTTGTATCATGCGGCTGCAGAGCTTTTTAAGCTGAGTCTGGCCAACCAACAAGTGACACTATTCTCCCAGCTGTCCCTACATTTAGCTACCAAAATATATTCAGTTTCAATCCAACAAACTCCTATTGCAAATAGGGATATCCAGTCAGGGAGAGCTAAGAAGGGGACAGAAAAATTACACATGCAAAATATCCCATCTGCTGTAGTACCCCTTTCCCTAGAGCAAAGATGTTGAACTGTTTCTCACCCCTCAGCTGAAAGCAGACCAAACTGGTGTGGAAAGCAGGCTGGAGCTATGTAAAGGCTGTTTTGGAAAACAGGGACTTTGAGAGGTACGGAGTGTGATCCAGCCAGAGAAAAGACTCCTGCTGGCATCAGGAAGAAATGCCTCGGACTCCCCTGGTGGTGACTGAAATCATTCAACTTACAGGTCCTATGACAGTGCAAATGGCATGCTCATGGCAGCCTCCGTTGAAGCCATCGGCGCAAGGATTTATTGGAAGGCACGTAAAGCCATCGCCTTTGTATCCTTTCTGGCAGCTACAGAAGACTTTCACCCCAAGTTGTGTGCATTCGGCTGCCTTGTGGCACCCGCCGTTGTTTTGTTTGCAAAGGTCTGCAGCTGCACGGGGGAAAAGAAAACAGGTGAGTAAAGTCTGCTTTTAAAGAGGATGTTCTTCACAAAGACAAACCACCTCCAGATTTTTAAGGCACACTAAAAATACTAGAACACTTGTTTGGGGAAAAAAACTGTTTCAGTTTCCTGAGGCATTCCTGAACTTGTGCGAAGGCTATCCTTTACGGCTCTGAAGCCCTTGTCATGATGTCCTCAATTTAAAAGACATGGCACCACCCCCCAGAGATTCTGCTTCGCCTTTTGGCACCCCAGGAGAGCTGCTTTTTTTGGGGACTCTGCTCTGGCCAGGGTGACTTTGAAGGACGCGAGACACCTGGCTCAGAAAGAATGACTGTTTCTGCAGCGATGTTACTGGGGAACTGCCTTGCCTAAGGCCATCAAAGAAAATCCTGTAAGTGAAACACTGCTGAAAACCCTGCTGTCTCCAAAACCTGACCGAAGCACACTTCTTGCTCATACTCCTGCTCGGCAAAACCTGGTGAAGCCAGCCACTTGCTTCAGAAAAAAACTGCTCTGTATATATCCTAAACTTGTGTCACTTGCTGCACTGTGGAAGCTGTTAGGTTTGATAGCCAACATTGCGTATGAGACAGTAACTGCGTGCAAGTGCACATGCAAGAGGGGGCAGCCTGCTTCTTGTAGCAGGCTGTGAATGGGAGAGGGGGCTCACCTGTGCATGTAAGCCCATCCCCATTGTAAAACGGCTTGCACTGGCACGTGTTGTTCTCCGTGCAGACGGCGTTGGCGGAGCAGCTCGGGGAACACACTGGCGGCAGAGCTGTGGGGAAAGCAGAACAGCTGGGATGAAAGTGCTATTTATATTGCAGTGCCCTTGTTTCATGCAGAAAGAAAAGCCCTCATACTAGTCTTGCTAACTGGAAAACCTGTATGAATTTTTTTTTGACTGCTTAGCTCTAGGGTGATACCTTCCCCCCATACAGCCCAAAGCCCGTCCGCAGGGGAGGTAGGCACTCATATTCCCATTTCACAAAGGAGGGCACAGCGGGGTGAAGGGACTTGTCCTCAGTCCACAGCAGAGTCCCTCAGTCTCCTCTGAGGGCTTCTGATATTATTAACCCTTTCTCTCTCTTCTCTGTGCAAACCCTCTGTTGAATTGCAAGTGCTTTCAACCCATGGCTCCATGCGAAGGAGTCTAGTGAGAGGAGGCAGAGACCTAGCTTGGTTTCGCACAGCCGGCCAGTCCATCCTGTTTCACAGAAACATCGTCCCGTTCCTGAATATCCTTCATCACATTGCCCATTGGTCTTGCATTCGCAGGCTGCAAAAGGAACGCAGAGGGATCGCTTACAGAGCTGCTGCTGGGAAAGGGGAAGATCTTTCCCTACAGAAACATCACCTATACTGTCAGTTTAGATACAGTATTATTTAGCAATTATTCAGATAAATCTAACCTCACAGTTTTTCACCACAAGGCCAGTCAAGCAGTGGACCAGACTTCCCACAGCGTTTGGGCGGTCTCCATCCTGGGAGGTTTGCAAGCCCCAACAGGATAAATCCTGAACAACCTGGCTTGAGCTCAGGGCTGACCCTGCTTTGAGCAGGGGTTGGACTAGAGACCTCCTGAGGCCCCGTCCAACCTGAATTATCCTGTGTTCCTATGCTTTTATAACTGGCATTATTTCAATATGCCTCTGGAAATGAAAATGGGTATTGATCTGCCTTGTGGTAGAGTAGCAAATTTCACAAAGGACTGTGGCAGGAAGGAGTTAATGGCTGAGCTGAAGACCCAGCCTGATCCTGTCCTAATGTGCAGCAGCTGCTAGCTGTGGGGAAACCTTTTAACCAGAAAGAAGTAAAGTGTAGAGAGAGAGAGAGTTTGGTTGCTGCCTGGGAGAAGGTCTGTCTGAGTAAGGAAGCCAAATATGAGGTTAGTGAGTTTTGCTGTAAAACGTGGGCAAGTTACCTGTAATGCGCTTTTTAGGTTTTAGATATTTTTATGACTAAAAGCTTCTGGATTCCTTTTGTTCCTTTTGTATGTGGGATGTTACCCCTTGTGCCCTGCAAACTGAAGCATGAAGGGCTGATTTAATCTATAGGTGATGTTTTCTCCGTACTCTTTGGGCTGTGCAAAAACTTACATAGAATCATAGAATCATTTAGGTTGGAAAAGACCTTTAAGATCATTAAGTCCAACCATTAACCTAATGCTACCAAGTTCATCACTAAACCATGTCCCTAAGTGCCACATCTATGTATCTTTTAAATATCTCCAGAGATGGGGACCCCACCACTTCCCTGGGCAGCCTGTTCCAATGCTTGACAACTCTTTCCATGAAGAAATTTTTCCTAATATCCAATCTAAACCTCCCCTGGCGCAACTTGAGGCCATTTCCTCTTGTCCTATCGCTTGTTACTTGGGAGAAGAGACCAACACCCACCTGGCTACAACCTCCTTTCAAGGT
Source organism: Balaeniceps rex (assembly GCA_013401315.1). Lineage (NCBI taxonomy): Eukaryota > Metazoa > Chordata > Aves > Pelecaniformes > Balaenicipitidae > Balaeniceps > Balaeniceps rex. Next base: position 301,767 of record VYZW01019109.1, on the reverse strand, counting down.
AGTTGTAGAGGGCGATAAGGTCTCCCCTGAGCCTCTTTTTCTCCAGGCTAAACAACCCCAGTTCCCTCAGCTGCTCCTCATAAGACTTGTGCTCTAGACCCTTCACCAGCTTTGTTGCCCTTCTTTGGACATGCTCCAGCACCTCAATGTCCTTCTTGTAGTGAGGGGCCCAAAACTGAACACAGTATTCAAGGTATACATGTTGAGTCCTTCTTAAGGAATTATTGATGGCTCTCTGTTTTATAATGTAATGAAGTAGCATCCTTTCTTGCCTTATCCTTCTTCCTGAAATATTGTTGTTTAAAGAGGAAAATGATGTGGGGTTGGGGGAACTGATTCTCTGAAAACCTGGTCCTGCTAAAAAGGAGTTTCATCCTCTGGTTTTATTTTATTTTATTTAGCCTGGTTACCTAATTTTTGGCTGATATAAATATGCATTAAAAAGAAAGGGCAATAAAACTTTTCTGTTAGATACCACAGTCTGGGTTTCAGACTGATAGCTCATGCAGTTTATGCTACGGTGTGCTATAAAATGGATAAACTGTAGATAAGCATAATCCTGAGCACTGGTGCCCAAGCCTGGTGTCTTGCCTACACTGCAAGGGTATCTAGCCTATAACCCTCCATCATATGCACCTCATGAGTACTACAGGTGCATGTGGTTCGGATGGAGGCGTTAATATTGTAGCTTCCCATCTGAAGGCTTTATGTTGGGAAAGCATTTAAGCTTAAAAGGTGATTATCAATCCTGGTTCCACCCAGTTTACACTTAAAACCACAGTGAAGTGGATTATATGAGCAGTTTCTTGGCTGCTGTCCCTCTTCACAAACTGCCTTCATCTCTGTCCTTCTTTTTGTCTTCTGTAAAAGCAGTGTATGGCCTTGGCCTCCTGCAGTCCTTGAGGAACCACACTGCTGAAATGCTGTCTTGCCTTTTACGGGGATGGGGGAGAAGGCTGTGCTGTAGTTGAAAACACTTGCCAACAGAGGTTCTGTCTCTATTCCCTGTTACTTTTGTACCCTACAAGAATAGGAGGACCCCTGCAGAGAAAGCTACATAAGCCTCTGTGCCCCCACCTTCTCCTCCTTCCTTCTGAGACCTTGTGCCATCCCTCTGTGTGAGGAGGCACTTGGGGAAAAATGTTGGTGTTGAAAGTGGGAAGCATTTCTTGGTTTACTTAAAAACTTGTTACTGACAAAATAGTTTAGGCTTGACATGGCCAATGATATGGGAAGGTAACTTAAACATACGCCTGCAGTTGGAGCCATATCTGCCTGGCAAACACAGCTCGCATGAAGTCCCGTTGAAGCCGCTGTCGCAGTGGCAATCTCCTGTCCCGGTGTACCCATCATCGCAGGAGCCGTGGTTATTGCATGGGGTCTCTGGGCCCCCTGGGCAAGCTGAAAGGTTTAAAAAAAAAAAAAAAAAAAAAAAAAAAAAGTGGCTGTTTAACTCAGGTGCATGTTTATTCATTGTCACTGTTTGTTATTTATTCTGTAAAAATCCTTGAACAGGGAACTGCCTGTAAATGCATCTCTGTTGGGGTGTGTAAAAGCAGCTATGACACTTGCAACTGCAAGCCTCCTGCTCCGAATTCCTTGACATACTGTTATAACTCCTGTCAGAAAGGCATGGGCTTTTCCAGCCCTGGCTCTGGGTGCTGTTACCTGGGTGCTTGCTCATTGAGACCCATCAGTGAATGGCACTGCTGAGCCCGTGCCCAAGTCCAGCCTTGCTTGTGCACCTTCATGTGCCGGTGAGCCCAAAGGGCAGCTCAGGCTGGGCTGCCCAAAACTGCTCGGGACCCCCATACGTCTGTTTGTGAAATCCGGACAGAGTGAGTCGGCAGGGCTAGGTGTCCCTGGACCCGTCTGCCAGCAGAGATCCTGACTTTACATGCCCTGATGAGAGCCTCAGTACTGTTCCTCCATGGGGCTGGCAGGTGAAGGACCACACAGTTCATCAGCATCTGCTAACAGCTGGAGATAAAGCTGCCCAAACTGTCTCACACTTGCCATGAACCTGATGTCTGTTTTTGTGTTGAAAGGGTTTTCTGCTGGTGACTGATTAAGCCTCGCTAGGTTTGGTTACAGCAGAGCAGTCTTTACTCTCTATAGCATTCACCTAGTTTGCTACTAGCACAGAGTTTAAAACTTGCTGTAAATGTGAAAAAGAGATTATCTGGAGTGGAGAAGCAATAATACTTTCTGTTTACTTCAGCTCTTGCAACAGAGTTTCCCCATCTTGCGGCTGGTCTCTCCTCATGCCCCCATCCCAGCTCTCACAGTTCAGCTTGCTGGGTGCTACGCAGCGGTGTTCTGGGAGGCCACGGGCTGGCAGGGGGCGGTCGGGGGTCCTACCTTGGCAGTCTGGCCCGAAGTAGCCCTTGCAGCACTTGGCCGTGTGGATGACCATGGAACAGTTCCTACGGCAGCCGTCCCTCCGCAGCCCATAGGACTCATACGTGCACCAGTGGATCCCTTCCTGGGCATCACACGTGCCAGCGCAGAGAGGGGGGAAAAAACACAGGAAGATGAGTGTTACGCCAAGGTTTGTTTTTTTTTTCCCCTCTTTAAATCACAATTTCTGATGTACATTGAATCAAAATGTGATGTGTGAAGAGTGCAGGTGTGAGGTCCCCACCTTCTCTTTGAGTCCCGACTTGCTAAGCACCTTTAATGAGGACAAAGGCGCTGCTCCAAAGTCAACCGAAGCACTCGCTACAGTGGATGCTGCATGAGACTGACAAGCATCCCCCAACACCAGTGTCTGGGTGTTTGCCCAGGGACAGCTTTGTCCCGGAGGCTTTATGGCATCACTTAATAGTGTGGTTTCACTGCTGAGGGTTCTCTTTTTATTTTTTCAAAGCAACTTATTCTAGTTTGCTTGTGTGAAGTACAGAGAAGAGCAGGTTAGACTGCTTAAATGCAAGATTTTAACGTATTACCTTTGGTTTTGTCCCTGGAGGGCATTTAGAATTACTGAAACAGCTAACACAATGCCCCTGTTGTACAAAATGGAAAAGAAAAAAAAAAAGTATATTAAAATAATGGCAACAAAAGGCTGTTTGAAATGGACAAAAAGTCTGTTTTATGAGAGCACCAACTATGAGCAGAGAATAGTGTAGGCTTATTATGCTTGAAACAGATTATAAGAACTCTGGAGAAAGAAGAGAGGAGAATGACAACAAAATAGCTGCATTAATTTAGTGCCATGAAATGCAAGAAATAAGTTTTGATACCAGAATATAAGTTCTGGAACAAGAAACTTTGCTCTGGATTTAAACAAGCAGGGAAAAGATAGTGGATATTCTTCAAACAAATATTGACATGGGCTGCATCAGATCTGGATGTCTAATTTGGAGTAGAGGTAAATGGTTACTTCTTGGGAAGCTCTGACCAGAGCTGAGGAAACTATACCTATTTTATTTAACAAAATCATGGAACAAAAGAGAACTTGAGCAGATGTGATACACAAGTGTTGGTTTTATAACTGAAATATAAATTCCAATAAGCTTTTTTAAGACTAACTACATGAATTTTTTTTTACTTCTAGGTATTTTTTTCATACATTCCCATTAAACTCAAGTAAATTTGGTCTTGAAACCATTTCAAAATGGGTTTCAAAGCTTCCTGTTTGTGGGACCCATGAAAGCTCATGGAGGAAACTTCCTCTATGCTAACAGTGCCTGTTCAGGTGTGTTAAAGGATATTTCTGTGAAAGCAAGAAATGCGAGAGACCGAGAGCCTGGCTAACAGACCGAGCAGTTCTCTATCTTGTGCCTTTAATACCCAGTGCAGTTGGGACAGCAACGCTGTTCCTTTGTAATTGAGAACTTGGTAAGTGCAATCTGTATGACCAAATTCATAGTGTGAATTTGTATTAATTTAAAAGCATGGTAGAAAGATCTGTCCTCGCTCAAATTCATGCTTGCATTTGTAAGGTACTGTTCTTACTGAAAACAGGGCAGGGCTTGCTAAGCTGGTCTTAACTGAAACCACCTGTCCTGTGTGTTGCTTAGTGTGGATGCAGGATTTCTGTTGTGCATCTTTCAGATGTTGCACTGTGCTTCTTAACCTTAGCTCTAACCAGATGAAGCCAGCCTGAAGTGGTGGGACTTAATCTCAGTAGCACCAAAGCTGCTGCGAGTGTTGCCCCAGTCTCTGTGAGGACAGGGTTTGGCCCTTGGGCTGTGTCTTTGCCAGGGTAGGGGACCAAAAAAGGGGACTGACCATGAAATCCACGGTGAAGAAGCTGTCGCAGCGTCCCCCCAGGCTGGGGTCTGTCAGCAGGCAATCGATGCCGTAGGCGATGCCCCCGTCGAACTCCAGCTGCCGCTGCACTATCTTGCACTGTCTGTCGTTCAGGAAAAGGGTGCCCTGAGAGATGGGATGGGGAGAGGGGGGTGTGACAAGTCATAAGCCAGGCCTCCTTGGGGCCAGGCTGAATCCAGGCCCTGCATGGGTGTTAGGGATAATCCTCCCTCTGCTCTAGACCAATTGGGGGACCTATAGCTGAATGCTGTAACATCACAGATGGGCAGATCTTTTGCTTTTCCTGAAGGGGACAGAGCATGCCAGCCCTGTGTCCACAGGTTTACCTTACGCACATTTGGGCTTAGTCATGTTTTCAGAGGCAGATGCTTGCCAGGGATGATCTGACACATTTGCAAAGAAAAATGTGCCGTTGTGGCTTAACAGGCTGCATGCATGCCTGCAATCTTAGCTTGTAAGTGCTTACAAACCAGAGTTTGCATGCAGATGCTGCATTCATGAGGTTTCTGCCAAAGCCAGATTTACCTAAATAGTTTTCCATTGTGTATTTCGTTGTAGGAGAAGTTAAAAAGTGCTGGTATTTCAGTTTTGAGGTAACTGCGAGCTGTTTTGAACAAATAGCATCTTACAATAGAGAAAATGACGGATCCAAAGAGTCTTGCAACCATCTAGTTTGCTGAATCTGTTGGGGTGGCTGCCCCGGTTTTGTGGCTATTGGCATGGACTTGTGAAGACCAATTGGGTTTTGGTGCCACTGACCCTTTCTGGGGGCTATGCACAGGCACACTGGGCTCTGCATGAGTGGATCCTGCAGCACGGGCAAGGGGTAAGTGTGCCAGCAGAGCGAACACTTACAATCTCCTTGTCATTCCCGCAGCTAACGCTGAGGTTGGAGCCCTGCAGGGTCTTCAGTGAGGTGGAGATGGGAAGCTGGTAGGCCAACACCTGGGAAGGAAACAGGGTAAATGCACGTGTCTGGGCTTGCATGTCTTGGCCTTGGCAATGCTCCTAAAAAGCAAGGGCTTACCGCAGCATCACGGACAATGTGGAATTTGAGGTACTGCACCAGTTTGTCACTGTTGGACTTCTTGAAGAGGAAGTCCTGCTGCTCCTGTGGCAGCCCACGGATAGCTGCGTCTGTAGGCCAGAAGAGCGTGACGGGTTTGTGAATAGGATCGTTGATCAGCCCAAGCAGGTTGTTTTTCTGCAACATACCAAAAATTGGGGCGGAGGATTAATGCTCCATCTAAAATGATATTGACCTGATGGAGTGAGTGTCTAGTATAACTGGGATGCAGTGGCCTGTGGGCTGCCTGGCCACCAGCCTGCAAACACCCTGACTTTAAAAACCAGATGCCTGAGTTGAGCTGCCCAAGTTGAGTTACATGACCGAATTCTCAGAAGTGCTTCATCACCCAGGGTTGCCCACTGAGAACCAGGCTGATGGCCCAACTTTGGGCTCAAAAAGACATACTTGGGTCAAACCTTGGCCATGTAATTTGACATACAGTAGGACAGAGCTGAGTGGGGAGGGGAAAGGTGGGTGTGGGTCTGCTTGACATCCCCCCACCTCTGTGGGAGAGGGACCACATGGTGACCAGGGTTGTTGCATACTGTGTTGTTAGCCCTTTGGCTCCACCGAACACCATCCTGCCAGTAATGCGCTGTGCCATGTCTGTGCTTTTGTCCTTTAAAAAAAGTGTTAAAACCTTTGCCCAATGGCTGCTGTCTCTTGTGTCCTTACCTCTAGCAAACTGCTGAATAGGACGTATCCATGTTTGGCTGCAACCATTTTAAGGCTTTCCTACAAAGAAAGGAATTTCAGTAATCTATCTAATAAATACATTATATGGGTATTTAAAAAGCAGATATTAACTTGTTTTCCCTGTAAGTCACTTTTTATTATGAAATCAATACCACTGTAAAAGCCCTGTGCAGAAGTCCTCTTATATTGTTCTTAGTATAACTGTAATTCCTGAATGAATTTTAAATACAACAATTAACTTATTCAGCAGTGTCAAATAATGTTTGTATAAGGTCTTTTTAGTATCACTGGGGTTTTTTTGTGACTCACATGATTTATATATCTAACAGTAACCGTAGAAAAGCCCCTGTGTTGAGAATGGCAGAGCTGCACATACCTTCTTGAGGGGGAAATCCTGCATATGTGATGGGACCAGAATTTGGTTTATGACATGGATCACGCCATTCGTGCCAACAGCATCGCTGAGTATAATTTCAGCTTTGTTGTTCAAAACCAGCGAGTTCTGGAAAGGTAACAAAAACATATTTTCTGTGGAACCTTGTGGGAGGGTGAGGCTGATGCCAAATTTCTTTGATATGGTGAGCCCAGATCATCCTTTCTTTGCAGCAAACAGTAGCTTCAGTTTTAATAAATTGCCCTTTGTGTTTTCAAACTTTTATCATACTCATAAAGCAAGAGTCTGAGGATAAAATAACTTGTGTCAAAGCAAGGGTTGTACTCCACTCTTTGCATAGCAGATAAGTGCTGAAGTCCTCAGCTGAATGGGCTATCTTGTTTTAATGCTATTTATTTATTTTTGTGCATCAGAGGAGGAAATGGAACCATTCAGTTTTTTTAAAAAAAAGCTGAATGAGAGCAGACTTTTATTATTCTGTCCCCTGCCTCTTCATGCTTTGTTACCTGAGAGTAGCTGATGTGTATCGGGTCCCCGTGGAGAGAGGTGACGTTGGTGATTCTTGTCAGGTCATTGTACAGCAGACTGGCACAACCCACCATGTGGTACCGGAGGACCTGAGCCATCACTCCTTTGGCAATCCAGTCCTTGACCTGCAGCAGAAAGTGGAGGAGTTGACCAGCAGTTGAGCAAGGCATCTGAATCGAAAAACTCATGGCCAGCTCACCAAAAACTTCTGGCCTCCTTACTTACTCGTGGGTCGCTGTTTATTATGTCTGTGCGAGGTACAAACAGAGTGAAAGGGCCAGGGCCTGCAACATCTCTGATAGACAAGGCCTGCCAAATTTAAGAGGACAAAGCAGTAATGAGTCGTTAATGTGCATAACGTCATGCAGCAATGGGGACAGCCCTGCTGAGTGGGAGGTTGCTGCTGCGTGTTGTGCTCCTTTCCCTGCAATGCAAGGGTAAGAGAAACTCTTGTATGGTGCATACAAAATTTTCTTCCCAGCCCCGTCTGTCACCTCTGCCCATGGGTATAAAATGGAATATTTTTCTCTCTGCTCTTTCGGCTTATAATCACATCTCTGTTTTCTCTGCAATAATGAACAGGAGAAGAAGAGGAAAAGCTTGCAACAAACACTAAGCATAGGGAGGGTGGAGAGGGCTATCCCCTCCTGGGCAAGGGAGGATGAATAAACCCTTTCATCTTGAGATAGTCAAGAGTGGATATACGCATGTGTTTATACATGCATTTAGCTGATACATGGTTGCTTGTACCTAGGAGTAGATTAATTACTGTTAGAGGGACAAATGGACCTGGGGTATTGCAGGCACTCTGCAATGGCCACTGACAAACTAAAATAAGGAGAGAGCTCTGCTAAAGTGAGAGGAAGCCATCTGTCTACCATGGTAACAGAACTGAAGGTAGAATATGAGTCTTGGGACTAGCAGGGCAGTAGGCAGATTTGTGCTGCCCTGAGGCTCGGGGTAAATGGAGAATTACTACTGCCAGTCTCCGAAAAGCAGTGAGAACTGGTGGAACACATTGGCTGTCTGGAAACACACAGCAGTATCCTGAGATGTTTCAGAGGGGCAACTGAAAACAGCATCACGGTTTGGAAATGCAGCAGGGGTAGTAGAAGAGTGGTATTTGCTCACATCAGACTTCATGAGAGATGTGCTGGAAGATCTCAGACTGTAAATGGGTGAAAACCAGTTTTATGCCTGGTCTGGAGGCCCTGTGTTTCCCTGGGATCTTGGTCTTGATCATTAATTCTCTAGAGGTTTTAATGGCAGTTAATATTTTAAATCAGAGCATCTCTGATATTAGTGACTAGTGATCCAAATCCAATCCCAATTAAGTTGAAGGAGGTTGGTACACAGAGGGGGACCCCCCCCCCCCAAAAAAAAAAAAAAAACCCAAAACAAACCACCAAACCAAAAACCCACGACTCAACCTTTTCTTACCTCTAAGTGGAAATAAAACCTAGATGTGTTGGAGTCCCTGAGAAGTTCCTGCAATCAAGAAGAAGACTTCATGACAGTTCTGCAAATGTGAGGCAACATGCGTGGAGTGCAAACAAATGCAGCACTTGGACAAGAAAGGGAACTTCTGGTTTGGAATAAATGCTGCCCATCTGCATTGCTCCTGTTCTGTTCTTACCTTGCTCTATCAAAGAACGGGCTTCTTTGAAACCTAAACCCACCAGTATTAACTCCCTAGTACTGCAGTCATAATGACTGTCCATCAGTTTTGTTTTTTTTTTTTTTTTTTTAAAGGCAGGTAAGGTTATCTTGCAGCATCCTGTTCCTATTCCTGGTTTCTTAGACTGGGATTATTTCCAGTTCTGGGGTAGGTTTACCAGTTTGTCCAAGAGAAAAATTGGCATGTTTCAAGAGACAACCATTGTGTTAATAACTATCTGAAGAAAAATAAGGGACAGCAAACATGTGCAGCACTTTACCTGGAAGATATTGCCTCGACACTTAAATCCATCCCCAATGTAGTTATGTTTGCAGGTGCAGGTCCTTTCTGTCAGCTCGGTGTCATTACAGATGGCAAATTCACTGCAGCCTCCATTATTCTTGTAAGACCGAAATTTAAAATATTTAATTCCTTCATTGCCAGGTGTACAAAATAATTCTAGTTCATCACTTTTTTTCCTTGTATATAGCTTAGACTTAAGACTTAATTAAAGACTTAATCCCAACAGCTTTTTGAAACCAGATCTTACAGCAACTTCTGATGGTATATACTTTCTTGCAAACAATAAAGAACATTTAAGGTTCATAAGAAATAACTCTCCTTTCATGCAGAGGGTGTAGTTTTGATTCCCTCCTCATATCTTCAGTTCATGGTGCTATAAGGATCCAAAAGATTTTTCAGGCAGATTTCATTCTGGACCTTGGGGATGAGTCTTAGCTGCTCTGCTGAGGCAGTGTTGACGTACACTGAAGGGAACTATTTACAGCTGTAAATCACTTTTATGGTGCCAGGACCCTGGATTTCTAGAGGAGCATTAGCATAGGACTGTCTGTTGTTCTTCATCTGATGGTCCAGGCCAGCTGGAATGGGGAGCTGCCACATGCGGTCTCCTCTAAAACATATCCTGTCTGCCCATGGGTGCACCAGCAGTGAGACCTAAGGCTTGGAGCAGCAGATGCACCTCGCCTGGCCACCTGCTCCAGGAAGCTCTCTGTGCTAAGGGGAGATATTCCTCATCCAGAAGCAGCATACTGGGTTTCAGAGCTCTGCCCAGTTACAAGTAGGGGCTCCCCAGTTATCACCTCAGTTTGGAAACATGTTTCTATCCTGGACTTGAGAGCAAATCAGGAAAAACTGAGAAGCCATCATATTTTTCTTTCCTTGTGCTTGTTTCATGGTGTCCTTTCCGCTGCTGGTCATTTCAGGGATCCTTTCCCACTGGCCATGAGTGGGAGCAGGAGCTCCTTTGGGAGCTACCAGCGGGGCCTGACTTGACAGGCGATAAAGAGTGCTGGCTATAAGTAGTGGGTTTGGGTGCATTTGCTATTTATTTGGCTATTTAACAGGTGAACTGTTGGCAACCTTGGGTGTGTTGTAGCTTCCTGTGAAGCTTTGCTGCACACAGGTTTGGCCATGGCGAAGCCAGATTAGCCTCTGGTCTGACATTGACACTTCTCAAGACTATCTTTTTTCTATATATAATTAGCCTGGCATAATTAGTCAAGTGGAAGCAGAGTTGCTGGAACAAGGCATAGGAAAAAACCAAAAGCATACAAAATCATAGGAAGCAGTGGCTCATAACTTTGAGCTCCCCTTTCTCCAGCTTCTCTTTTTGCCCTTCCTCTTTCATCTCTGCAACCTTTCAAGGTTGGAGAAAGTCTGCTGGCAGGCCAGGCTGGGAGGGTGAGAATTATTGTCACTGAGCTTGGAGCACAAAAGATTAATGTGCACAGGAGAGTGGATATGTCCCTGCTGCAGCTCGCCAAGAAGCAGAACAACGTGGCTGGTGCTGAGCACCACCTTGCTTGCAAATATGTGGCTTGCAGTGTGTGAGCAGGTCGTGTGAAACTAATGTGGCTAATTCTCAGCTTGCAGTGATAAGGGACAGAACGAGGAAAGCCACAGGAATCCCTGCGTTGCATATCGTAGAAGGAGGGTTTCTGTGGAGAATGCCTTTTTTTTTTTTTTCTTTTAACCTCCTCATCAAGAGAGGTTTCCATCCTCCCACGCCATCTTCTGTTTCACTATTCACTAGCCCGCCTCTGCTGCTGCTTGCAGTGTTGCTATCCTGTATGATGCATCCACAGGGATGTATTTGGGATGCAGCCTACGTGTGGCCATAGGAGCTGCGGGGCTCTGGTCTTTGACTGCTCCATGGGAGCTCTGCCCTAGGTGAGCCTGCAGGCTGGGACCTCTGCTGGAAACATCTACTCCAGGGAGCCCAGGCGTGCTGAGGCCTCTCAGCCTGGATTGCCCCAACATGGATTTCACTGGTAATGACCCAGCAATGTGAGGACTTGATACTCTGATTTGGCTATAAAAATTTCAGACTAAGGGGATGTGTATGCTGACACTTGATCATTTCTCTTGTTCAGGCCGCACAGATACGGTCCCAAATCACACCGGAGGACTTAATGACAGGAGAATATTAAAAATAAATAAGGGTTTTGATCTACCATAGGCTATTCTCTTTAGTTCCCAATCACCTGGCTCCCTGAACAGCTAGAACTGGCCCCTGAGCATCAACAACCTGAACCTTTGATATTTAAATTTTTTTTATTTTTTTTACATTACAGGTAACATGCAATAGATCACACTTCTCTCTTTTGTCATTTGAGCCAAGCTCTTTAATTGTCTTGCCTAGAAGCTGCTTTTTTTTTTTTTCCCCGTAGTAACTGAAATGTTGACAAGCCCTCTAGGTCCCAGACAAAAATTTAGATGGTGGCTTTTTAAATGAACTCTACCAATGACAAAAAAATCCGCTGAGAAGACATGACTTGCACTTTACCACTATACAGACCAGGGTCTGTTTCTCTAGATCCAAAGTGGTTTTTTTTAAGACTTAGTGACGAGTCTGCGCCCTCACTTGTATTATGTCCAAGCTGTGGTCCAGAAAAAGCCCTTACTGCATGTGTAATTTCTAAAACAGTGATGGCACTAAAGCGTGTACTGAGCTAAGCACGTTTAAAAATTGGCTAAGTTAACATAAGTGGATTCTGGGCATTGAAGGTCCCAGATTTACCCATCTGAGTTAGTTTCGAATGCGTACAAAACCCAAAAGTGTAATGATTATAACAAGACCTTAAATATTCTCCTTAAATGGATACTTACCTGTGAACACAGATTGATATATGTGCATCTTTTACCATCTCCAGAATATCCCTTCAAGCAATTACATACTGCCTACAAAGCAAAACCAGAAAACATGCATACATGGAAAGATGTTTGACTTTTTTCAGCACACTTACAGTTAATTTACTTTTTTGCCAGATTATTTCATAGTGATATAGTGTACATTACATCTCCTGCAGCAGTTTCTTAGCCAGCATGAGCAACCATAGACTGAGACTGAGGAATAACAATTTCGAAGAGGCTCTGTCTGCCCTTTCTCTGCCTATCCATCTCTCGTCTCTCCTCTGCTGTCCTGGTCATTTGAAATGACCCCTCTGATACCTGCACACAGTCATCTTGCTGGCAAAACAGGCTAAACCCCTAATTTGTTTCCCTCATTTTATTTGCATAGGTTGGTATTCCCCTCTCTTATCTTCTCTTCCACTGTGTTGTTTTTTTTTCTAAGTGATGAAACATATCTTCAAAACACACTTGGAATTGTGTCCTGATGTTACTGACAGCTTCCCATGCAGCAGTAATGCATTTGACACTTATGTCGTGATTACTCTGTTTTGCGCTTACAGTTATTACAAAGGTGAAAAATTAACATGGCTGCGAAGAAATGACTGGTCTTCCTCTCCAATTCACTACTTAATGGTTCTCAATTTAGAATTCACATTTAATATGTAGGAGATTGAAAATTCAAGGAGATTTCTGCCGCAGCAATAAAACTGGTAGGCAGTGTAATACCAGTGTTTTGTGTATCTGTATGACTGAAAGCCCTACAGAAAGCAGACTCATCTCTGTCCTGTAAGTTCGGCTCTGCTGCAATGGGACTTTGTAGTGGAGGTTATTATTGCTCTGATGTTAACTGTATTCCCATGGGTAAGGAAGCATAAATAATCATGTTGTAGCTACTACTTCTATCCCCAGTGAGGGTGTATGGAAGAAAATAGCCATCACCTGCCTTGTCTAGAGGGATGGGGAAGGAGTTAAGTGGCTCTGCACTCCCACCAGAAACGAACTGACTTGCAAATGACAGTCAAGGCAAAGAGTTAATCGATTGGTACTGGCAAAAAGGGCTGATGGGGTTATTGCCCCTCCTGTCCCTGGACAACTGGAAGGCAGGAGGTGGCCTCTGACTCCTGGTCGCCATTTCCTGCAGTGCTCGCTGGAGGCTTACAGTCCTGCCAATGGCCAATATGAAACTATAGGGGCATGATAAGAAGTGCTGCCATCAGGGTGTTCAGCTTCTTCTGAAACTGTTATAAAAATAGAAACGCTAGTCTGTGTCACTTGATTGCCTGGGCCAATTTGTTTCTCCTTTCCCACCTTGTCCTTTTATACTTCTTTTTCTTTGGGGACTATGTGGTACTTCTGCATGGGAGATGCAGAATAGCAGAGGAGTAGTGAGCGGATGCTGGTATGCTGTAACCCCTATACGAGAACTATGGTTCAGCCCTTTTTGTTTCCTTGTGAATATGTTTGAGCTATGCGGGGAGAAGGGCTAGTCTGAAATGGATTTTTTTTCCATGGGCAGTTTGTATAACAATAAAAGAAACATTATCTGGCAATACTTTCAAACTGACAGGGTTTCGCATCAAAACCTCCCAAAGGAGAAAAAACAACTGCTTGAAACAGCAAAACACTGCTTTCCTCTGCAGATTTCTTTTACTGAAATTAATTTTTTCATGTTTGTCCACATTCCCCCTCAAATACCTTTTTAAGGAAAACATATACCTTTCAGAATTTTTCTTATGAAATCTACTTTTCCATTTAAAAACAAAGTTGAGATGAGGAAATCTTTCTTTACCCACATGTAAACCATTAGCCAGTCTTATTTTCTGCACTGACAAAGTACTCACTTGATTGGGTCCAGTCTGTGTGCATTCTGCATTTCTATCGCATCCACCGTTGTTCTCCAGACAAGGGTTGATTTCTTTATAAAACAGAAACAGTACAATAATAACAAAAGAGAGTGACTTCCTAAAACCCAGTAAGGGAGAATTTTAAGTAAAACACACTAGGAATGCAGTTTTATGACAACTGTGAATCAACAAAACTCATTCCCTTAGCTACTTAATACCTCAGTCTCTTGCAGTTGTTTTGCTGAAGGCTAAACCCCTGCCGTCAGCATTTCTAAAACCATAACTGGGTAGGTATGGTACAACAGCATCCAAAAGTCTTTAAGTTTGCAACGGTCAGAGGAGTGTGAGTGTATCAAGCTGCTGAAGATGGGGCTATCCTTGTTGAGAGGTAGATCTTTTTTAATAAGCTTTGGTGTCACACCGCACTGCTGTAGTGGCATGGTTTGCCAAGTAGCATCAACCACGTGGCACGTAGATATGCCTTTGGCATCAGGGTTTATAGTATCAGGAAGGGTTTATAGTATCAGGAAACTGTACTTAAGGATCTTCCATCTACAGGAAAACTCACTCCTGTAATTTTCCTCCTTGTGATATATGAGACGTGAACGCTTACCAATGCAGACTATTCCATCTCCAGTGTAGCCAGCATTGCAGACGCACGCTCTATTGCCAGGCGTTGTTCTTCTGCACTCTGCTTTGGCAGAACAGCCACCGTTGCTGGTCGCGCAAGCATCAATAGCTGAACAGTGACAGCAACCCAGATTAAAACAATGTGCTTAAATGGCTTTTTGCTTTTCAGGTTAAGCTGTCTCTATATTTTAAAGGGATTTGCTAACATTTTCTGAACACAGAACCTTTCTGATTTAAGAGGCCATAGGCTTCACTAGTGCCAGATATTTAATACATCTTACTTATTACAAGAGGGAAAGCTGAGAAGATTCTTCTAGTCTGGAAGATCAGAATTCATCCAGGACTGACTTTCAGTAACTTCCCATCTTCTGATTCTGCCCATTCCAACCAAGCACCAAAAAAGGGACCTTCACCTTCTTCTCTAGACTAAATGGCCATCTGAAGCTTTCCCTTAGCTTGCCTTTTTCCGCACACAGATCAAATGACCTTCTCTTGCAGGAGGTTTAAATACTGTAATACCACTCTGCCTCCTCCCGTGACAGAAAGTCCCGGCTGTTATTCAGATGCGTACTCGTGCTGTTTCTGCAACTCTGGATGAGTCAGAGGCTGGCAAACTGAGCTTGCTTGGGTTACCCCGAGAGCAGGGAGGGAGTCTTTTCTGATACTCAGTGTGAATCAAATCAGCAAACGTTGCTTTAGTTTTTGCCTCAAATGACCTCAAATTGCTGTTTCAGCAGCTGAGCTCCCCCTCGGGCTGGGGAGATGACTTGTCCTGTGACTGGTTTTGCCTGGGAATCCTGTATAGGGGAATAAGAGTGAGTGTGGAGCTGCTAGGGGTGACCTGTGTCACCCAGCTCTTCTGCACATGGGGCATTTCCTACCAGCAGATTAAAATGGATTTGGTTGATTTGTGCCAGAAGAGAAAATGAAAGCAGCCAGAGTAAGCGTGCTAAAATCTTGGATTAGGACCCTGCCAGCCATTGTAAGTAGACAAATATGCTTCTGTTCCCAAGAGAATTAGTATTTTAATCAGGTAAAGATTAAGTAAAACAACTGCAAAATTAATTAAAACTACTGTAACTGAAAGCAGTCTATTTTGTAGGTCTGGATATCCCAGACTCTCAGAGGGACACCTAGGATAAACTGCTGTTGCCCCTTTCTGAGGGTCTCTCAGATCTCTCTGGTCTAAAGAAGTTGATTTTATCACCCCAGAAATCTGTGCAAGTTCAGAAAGCTGAGGAAATGGTAGGGCTATACAGCTTCCAATAGCTGGAAGTGCTGTTGTACCCTGAATTGGCCTCTCTTCGCTGGGCTTTGTTGGGAAAAGGAGTAAAAGTCATAATCCAGGTTTCTTTACTCTGCAAACAATGGGGCCTGTGTTGTGCATGGCATGTTCCCTTTTCTCTGGTCTCCCTTAGCACAATGCCTCGCAACTTAGAGATTCTGAGCCCTTTGTTAGCTCTGAATCTGCACCTGTTGGGCTCTTACTCGTTTTGAGCAAACTGGCAGCAATTCCTGTTTTTTCAGTGGTGCATAGGGAAATGCTTGTCTCTCACCAGCTCCACCGTGACCACAGACTGCTTCAAGCATGTTTTTTTTCAAAAGGGAAGAAACAAAGTCCGCTTGCCTGCGCAGAACGTCCCGTTCCCCTCGAACCCAGCTGCACACTTGCAATAGGCAGTGCCATTTGATAGGAGAAGGCAGCTAAAGAAGTAAAAGAAAAAAAAGTAGTCAGGTCTTCTGTACAGCCCTTGTTTTTGTGCATTGTTCTGAAGGCAATGTTGCATAGAAATAAAAAGGCATTTAACCATACAGTATGATGTAGTTACAACCATAAAAATGAACCTAGTTGGATGAAGCTTTCCAAATGCATTTTAGGTGTATTATTTTAAGTATTAAAAATGCACGCTTTGGTCGTCGAGTGTCCTGTTTTCTCATGCAGAACTCTAGAAGTTGCTTGCCTGCCCACGCAAAAACTGTGCACAAATTTTTGTTTGTGTGCACACAATTTATTGAGGGATGCAGCCGAACTGATGCGCAGGGGTGGGAGCCAGGTGTCTGAGTCCCCTGGGTTCAAGTTTGGTTTTTTTGGACAGTTTGGCCTTCTGTATGCAAGCTTGGGTTTACTGCCCCATAAGCCCTGTATAATACAGGGATTGCTCCCTGGTGTCACCCAGGGACAACGTCACAACACAGCCAGCACAATCCTGTCCTTCCTCCCCTCTCCTGCCATGACTGCACCTATCCTCGTACCTACAGGGGTATGGCAGTGGATGAATAAGGCTCAAGAGAAGAACAGTCTGCTTCTCCTGTCAGAAACACAGTCTTGATGCCAGCATGTGTGGGATCCCCCTGAGCAAATCTGGGAGTGGAGTTTTACTAAAAAAGCCTGGTAAAATATCACTGCTGTGAACTGCACTCCACAAACACACGGAGGAGGGAATGATCTACATCTGGGAAAAAGGGGTTTTGCCTCTTTAGTTTCTCTTCTCCTACAGAAGAGCTGTGGCTGGAAGTGAGAAGTCTTTCCAGCCACCTTTCCTTGTTCTTTAAATGTCTTGGGAAATGTAAAGCTTGCTGTCGGGACAATGATGGGGTGTGGGTGCACGTCAGTAAATGGCTCAATGGGGGTGACTTGCTCCTTTGGAAACTAGTTAGTGTCCCAATATTGGTGCTGGACCACCAAGAGCTTTTTTTTTAATGTTTTGATGCGAAGAGGAGAGCTGTTTCTTGTCAAATGCAGCGCTCTGGTGAAGTCCCTAGTGCCAATGACATTTCTCCGTTCTGTGTGTGGTGGTGGATGGGGAAAATAGGAGGGACAGATAAAGCCCACCTCAGAAACCCACCTTTGTGATCAGCCTTGCCCTGCCTTCTTGTTCTCTTTAGTGCTGCAGGCTCCATTTCTTTGTATACTGCATGGTAGGATGTCTCATGGGTGTGGGTCCCCCTGCCCGCTCCCAAAATCTCATTTGTTTCCCCTTTTAACATGCACATTTTGAACTTTTTGGCCTAATCACTGAATATGTTACATTAACATCACCCCTTATCTCTGTGGTGGAAAACATGAGTGTTATCTGTGCTGCTGAAAAGTCTTCATAAAGAGCAAGATGGACTATGCTTTTTGCTTGCAAGAGATCCCCCTTTTCTCCCCCCTCCTCCAAATAAGTGGATTTCATACATACTTAGCACTGGTATGGCATGAGGCGTTACATGCATCATCTTTGATTTCTGCAAGAGGGAAAAAAAAAACGAAACAGGGATCAGAACCTTTTGGGTCAACGTCCTTCTAGTTTCCCAGTCTTCCAGTCTTTTGCTCCCACTGTGTAGAGCTGGAGACTGTTACGAGTTCTGCGCCAGACCACTGCTCTCTCAGTCAGTGTAGAGACTCCATCTGTACAGATCGGTGGGTACCACTTAAATTCAGTTGTGAGGAAGAGGCGTGGCAACGTATTGCCAGGAAAACATTTCACCTGTTGTCATTTACCTGTATTACTCTGGTGAGTTTTGCACATTATTAGTTTAATTACATAAGTGTAGGTTTTCCAAAGGAACTGAAATTTGCTCAGATATAGCAACTAGAGCGACTCTTTAACTATAATTTCATTACTATTTTTTCTCTAAGCAAATTTTAAAACAGATATTGAATCCTATTATTAATGTGCTTATACATTTTTTATTTTATACTATTATACATAGAGTTCTAAAATAGTTATTTAATACATTTTAATTATGACGAACATATACTTTTATTGGATATAGGAGCTGTAGCAAACCAACACAAAATGATTTATTTGCTAATTAATTTTATTTTATTAGCAAGAACATAATTTAATATCCGGTGTTGTATAGCTAAATCAACTTATTGAAGCACTTTGAGAGGCTTTTGATCGGAGGATCAAAACATGCTAGGTAACTGCAAAATATATAGCCTTAACAAATGGGATATTCTTTTGGGACAGATATGGGGTGATACAGTTAGAGAATTAGCTAAGTAAGGCATTTAAGTCTCACGAGCGATATCTCAGCTGGCTCTCTATTAATATGGTAATTAATTGCCATAGCACACAAATGTCACCTGTATTTCCCTGCATGTGGGAAGCTGCTGGGTATCTGGTAGCGCACTTGGACCTCCTGCCCAGGGATCTGATCACAGCTGTAGTTCTGGCATTTCCTGAAATGCTCACTTCTCTCCCCAGAAAAAAAAGGAGGGGACACTCACCAGTCTCACACGTCACTCCTCTCCAGCCAACGTCGCATTCACAGGAGCCGTCCCCGTCGATCCCGCTGCTGCATTTCCCATGGACACAAGCGCACACTGTGGGGAGAGATGGGAGGAAACCACTGTCCCTCGGCAGGGTAGCAGTGTGTGCAGCAAGGCAGCGAGGGGAAGGAAGGGCAGGAGGATGGCCCAGGTATCTTCTGCTGATGGCACCTTCTGCTGATGGCACCTTCTGCTCTAGGCTACTTTGAGAAATTCTTTGGCTTATGCCTATTGGCTTCTTCCTACAGAATAAATCTAAATTCAAAACATGCTTATCTTTCCTCTGTTCCCAAATAAAGGGACTGAAACAGTATTTTAATGGGAAAGCATTGGTGAAAAAGCAGTGCTAAAGAGGCTTATTCTCGCCAGATGCTGTTCTAAGCCTGTAGTGTGCCAGAGTAGGAGGCACTGTCTCCAAACAAAGCAGTAGAGAGAAAGTACCATAATGGGGAAAGAAAAAGGGTTAATGATGTTTTTGAGACTGGCCTATTACCCTGAAAGTGATGTACCTTTCCAGGATCTAGAATGGATGTGGTTAGAAGATGTAAAGGGAAGGTCTTGACATCTGACAAGACTAGTGAAGGTGCGTGTGTGGTTCGGGGATGCTCAGTACC
Organism: Balaeniceps rex; assembly: GCA_013401315.1. NCBI lineage: Eukaryota > Metazoa > Chordata > Aves > Pelecaniformes > Balaenicipitidae > Balaeniceps > Balaeniceps rex. The sequence goes on along the minus strand of VYZW01019109.1, from coordinate 282,643 downwards.
TTGATCACAGTTGCGGCCGTATTTGCCTTCAATGCAGCTTTCGCAGGCTGTGCCGATAAACCCCTCTTCGCACTCGCAGGTGCCTGTGCCGTTTATGCCATCCAGGCAGACGCCGTTTCCGAAGCAGGCATTCCCTGCTTTCCCTGGGCAGGGCTGGCACTGCTGCCCAAAGAAACCTGCGCAGCACTCCCTGGTCTGGAAACCAAGGAATGCCATGCTGAGGGTCAGGATCAGGGTAGCAAGCATGGCAGCAAGCACGTGGCCGCTGGGTATCATCTCTTGGGACTGCTGCTGGGTGGAGGTGACCTATAGATCTGGATTTTTAGCAGCGCTTCAGCTCTGCTGGTCTCTGGCCATGCTCCTTACTGTGCCGGGGCTCAGGCTGCTGCCCCAAGCCCTTGGTGGGACCCAGGTGCCCTTCTTCACCCCAGGCAAAGGTGGACGGGATTGCTAGGGACAAGCATGGGGTTACCCTTCCCAAACCTGTGCTCCCTCTGGACTGCATCAGCTCCCGGCCCTTCCTATGCTGCAGCCATCAGCAGCCTTTGGCCTTCCAATCTCTGCTGCATCCAGAATAAAAGGCCTATAAATATATTGTCAGGGACGGCCTTGACATGCTGCGTGTGTTTAGCAGGGATTACGAGGAGGGTGAAATTCGGGGATGGGGGTTCCTGGCTTTTACAGCAACAGAAACGGTATACTCACAATGACAGTTTTAGCACACTTTGGCTGGCACCCGATCTGGATGGTGTACGTTCTCATGTTGTTTTCTGAGAGGACGCAGTATTTCTTCTCCCCTGCCTGAACACAAATTGGAGAAATGGCTCCACTTCTGAGTAATATTGATTAGCTACTTTCAAATATTTTAAAAAACGGGACATTAACTTTATGCATGCTGTGCACTTACACATTCACAATGAAAATGAAGGAAATACTTTTAGAAATAAAAATGCATTAGCTAAATGATTTCTGCTAGTGAACATATGATCAATTTAACTCAGTGCCCTGTGGCATTTTAAAGATGTGTCTAATACTGCCTTTGCTCAGAATTGAACATATTTTTTTCCTGAAGTTTGACAAGCATTTCTTTTTTTTTTTTTCCCCTGATGCATTTCCTGTTCTTCCTAATTCTTCTTGGAAACTGAGAGCCAAAGTTCTGCAAAAACAGTTGTTGAAACTTTATCTTCCAGGTCTGGACACAGTTGGAAAAGATTGCTTGCAGAAGACTTGCCAGGCTCATTGTACACTTGTTAGGAGATTGAGATAAGCATCCATCCACCTGCTCATTGTCAAAAAAATGTTAACGTTTTTGAGTTTTACTCATGAGCGCTTCAGCCAATTACTTTAAAGGGGTGGATGGGACTTGATCTGCTTTGGAATCCTATTACTGGCATAATTAATAAAAAAAATTATAAAGGAAAATATGCTTATATAATCCCAACAGAGGGGCTTTCCCAGAGAAATTTAGATGCGACGAAACTCTAGGTCTTATCATGGTTGACAGGGACCTGCTAAATATCTGCAGTTCTCATGCATTGGACCTGGGCACCTGAAGTCTCTATAGTCTCCAAGTCTCCTTGTGACCATAACTCACAGCATATTGCTGGGGACAGGTTGAGTTTGCCCTTCTGCACATCTCTGATTTGAAGGGCTAAATCTGCTTCTGTAATTCCTCCTGTAGCAAGCATACTCCAGACCATGTTCAACTCCCTCAGTTTTGCATGGTAGACGTAACCTTTGCAGTTTGAGGAGTCTTCAGTTATCCCAGTGCATACTAGAAACTGGTCTTTCCTTGCCCTCAGGGTGGATTGAGTCCATTGACTGTAAGCAATGTACATAGTAGGCTGAAGTAACTACGATAACTTCTGTTGAAACTGAGGCAATTGTATTAAAAACAGCATTGAATGCATCTGTGCTCAGTTTAGATTAAAAAAAAAATTAGCATTAACGATAAAATACTTACTATTTCTTTTGTTCCTGGGGGACAGCTTGATGGCTGCAAACAAATTCTGCACTTTTCCTTAAGCAACACAAATGGGAGGTAGTTAACAGACTGTATAGAGCTGCAGGCAGGTTGTTTAATAGAAAATGCATAATTTCCAGCTGTATTTCTAAACCTAGCCCTCAGGGTGCATAGTCAGGATAATCCCTTTGGTAAAGGTGGTGAGGGTAGCTGGACTGCTCAGCAAGGAAGAACATCCCTCCCAGCAGGTTTGTAGGGACACCCCATAGGAAGTCTTCTCCCAAGGGGAAGGAGAAGGAAAGCTCTTTTGGATATTTCGCTTTGCTCTTCTAAAGCAATGCTTCCCAAAGACCTCCCCATCAAAAGCACAGTAAGAGGCAAATCCTGAGCTTGGACATAGTTTTCTTGTGGTACAAGGGCAATAGCAGCTTGGAAATGGAAAACTCGTACAGTGTATGTGTCCTATGCTATATGTGTGTGTGATTCGTTTGCACATGTAAAATGCTTAGGTGTATGTTGCACCTAATATACAATGTTTAATATTATTCCTGTTTAGGTAAATATGTGCTTAGTTTTTGTAAGGCTTAAATGAATGTTAAGTATGTTGCTGCATTTGAACATAGCAGGGAAAATAATTTTCCATGGGAAAACAAAGGACTATGTGTGAAATCTGATTAGTACCTGCCAGAGCAAAGCTGGGGGAAAGCCTTGAGTGAAATACACTCAGATATGGGACTGTATCCCAAGGAAAAGAATTAAGCTGCAAAAGTTCATGCCTGGTAAATTTGCTTTAACTGAAGCACAAGTCTCACTTTGTCTTCCTTGTCTAGTTCGCTGCACGCTCCGTAAAGACGGGAGGTACCTGCGTGTTTGCTGTCCTATTTGACTCACTCAGGAGAAAAGACAAAGAGAATCTTTCTCTGCCAGTTTAAGCAAACCACATCCTATTCTTTAAAGGAACGTAAACCCATTTGTATTTCATATGTAAAAGGAACAAAAGAGGCAGAATGCTTTACTCAGAGTGCACAAGGAAGTCATGTGTATGTGCAGCAGTAATCTACACCTGGAATGAAAAGAAACATTTTTTCCTTACTAAAAGTATTTTATTTTCCAGGTTTTTTTTCACTTATTTACTTTATAAACAAGTGGCCTGGCTCAGAAGATGTATTAGAATAGTGCATTACTATTATTTGCTGAAAATTAAAGCTCAGGAATTGCTTATTCCTGTGCTACTCTAATTATATTTTATCTAGGCTGTCAGTACACTGATTGCAGGATCAAAGCAGTCTTAACAGATGCTAAAACTCTGGTAGGAGTATCCTTTGTGGAAAATGCATGCATTCTTTACTGGGAAATACAGTGTCATGTATCCTGTTCATTTTAGCTGTGTTAGGTTATAGATCTCTCTGATGGGTCTTTAAATCTCTAGATGAACAGAACCACTTACGGTGATCATGGTATCATTTGTATCACATCTGTTCTTCTGGATTTCCAGGACTTTTCCCAAACCATGAATAATTCCTTTGTCTGTTGCAACATTTGTATAGCTTATAGGTGCATCATTTATGAATAGCTGCAAAAGAAATGCAGTCAGTTAGAAAGCAGCAGAGATCTTTAGTAGCTTTGTGGTAACTGTAGCAGTAGTGGGTGAAAGAAGGAGCAATGTACAAGCCTCACTGCAGGAAAACTGAAGAACGTCATTAACTTCAAGCACTTGCTCACATCCCAGTTTTTCTGCATTTAAGAGCTTCACCAGACTGGAGGGCATGAGATGACATGCAGCCTGTTGAAGTTCCTTAGCAATAGGGTTTGGCAGAGTAGCTTTTCCCACCGTGGGGTGTAAAGGTTTTGAAGAAGGAGCCTAAAGCCCGCCAAGAGGTGGGTTTGCTGTCTGTGGGGGGTGATGGGCTTCAGGGAAGACCTCCCAGCAGCTGCTCCTTTAAGGCAGACTTTCATCATCTCTCTGCTACCCCACGCTCCTATTGTGCCCTCACCAGCAACAGCCCCACAAGCAGATGTTTCTTCCAAGGCTCTGCTGTGGGCAGAGCAAACAGCAGGGCTGAGACTGTTTTGGCGAGAAGCTTTCTGTCCTCCTTTGCCTATGCCCAGAGGGAGCTCTGTGACAGAGAAGAAGAAGGAGGACCAAGTTCCCTTCCTGGCTGTGCCACAGAATTGGGCGTGTTGCTTAATCTTGCTGTGGCTGAATTTCCCATGCATGGTGTTGAAAGGCAATTCATATTTGTTGCCAAGTGCTTCGAGCTCTTAGGATTGAAAGTGGAGTAAATCCACAGAAAATAGAATTAATGTTTTATAATTGAAGGCAGGTTTCTAATAGCTCTTGGACATCAGATTAATGACTGCTTTGCGATGCAGGCTTGTAGCTGCTAGAGATGCACGTCCACCATGGTAGCGTCTAAAATGTAATGCTAAATGGGAACAGCATAACTGAAATCAAATTCAATCAAAGATCCCTTCAAGGGTGACTTTAAATTAAGCAGGTCCGAGGGAGACATCACATTTGAGTGACATCTTTTGTGCTATTAAGTCCCAGAAGCTAATGTCGGGTGCACAGCTCTTTCTGACTGCATGCTAGTTTAAAGTTGAAGCTGGATTTGTAAAAATCAGGAAACCTGTTTCTCTGAGCAAGTGCAGACAGCAGTACCTGGCCGTTGTGGAGGAAGAATCCAACCTGGTAGGAGAACCCCAGCATGGTCTCCCTGTGCATCCCATTATGCAGGTTGTTCTTCAGGAGCTTCTCATCCAGCACAATGTGATAGCGGATTTGGCCTTCATCCTGCAAACACACGATTAAATTCAGAGTTACATAACAAAGCATGGAAAGTTCTTTGGGATAGCTTTTCCCACAGGGTATAAGCCAAACATAGATTGCCTGAATTTAAGGAGAAGCTTCTCCAGCTGGCAGATTATTTCGTATTTCTTACTGTGGAGAGTCTACATTCCTGTCATAATGAAACTTTATTGACCATGGGGTATGGAAGGCTATTGAACTGGCAGGACCAAGGTTTGCTTGTGCCTGGTAGTGTCTCCTTCTGTGTGTAGGGGCTGGCTGACAGATTCAGGGAAAAGTTGGTCAGATGATTTTTTAGGATTCTGAACTTCATGAGTTCGTTTGATATCAAAAGTTGCATATTCCTGAATGCTTTTATAATCTTCCCCATACCCATTCCTTCTTCCTTTGTGAATCCCTGAATAACCTATAGATGAACATTTACAGAAATTTATAGGTTGGTTTTTTTTTTTTATCTTCAATGTAATTTTCAGTCAGTAAAGTGCTAGAGCCACACCTGTTAATTGGAAAGTTTTCTATGTGTTATTGCTAGAATGTATTAATTTGTCATTGATGTGGTGAAATTATTCTCTGTACATCAAAATCTTGTGAGGGCTTCCCAAGGCTTCTGCATCTTGTTTGAAGCAGGGGACTCCCAGAGCTCTCCCTGGCTTTGAGGAGGAATCAGAAGGGGGATGTGTTTGTGAGAGATTTGTAGGTGTGAGAGAAGCTGGGGCATTTGGAGGGTTTAGGAGCTACCTAGGCAACAGATATAGTGCTGCTGCAGCTGTTTGTCTTTGCAATAAGAGGTGCTTGTGGGAAATCCCATTGCCTGCTGTCCCCTTGTTCTGAACATTCATACTGCTCCTCGATCTTCAGCTCCTTCAAGTGTGAAAGCATGAAACAACCCCAGGTTGCAAGATTAGTGATGTTGCCTGGCTTTGCCCACAGGGTGAAGTCTTTACATCTCATAGGGTGGGACTTATTCTGCTTTGTTTTCCACAGATTTGACAAAGAAATATTTGAGGGAAGAAGGTGGGAATTAAGATAGAGCTAATCTACTAAGGCATAGGCCTCCATCAATGTCCAACGCTATTTAATCCTCCTCACTTGGATGCTTTGGAGGAAAAGTTAACTCCCATGCATCTCCATTTCTGTCTTTAGTCACCAGCAGAGTGAGAACAAAACCTTGCTTCCAGTGAGGGCAAGAAATGGGGTCTCTTCCCTGTGCCAAGTCTTCCCTCTGCAGCAGAGTTCTCCCAAGGTGTTTCATGAAGAGGATAAGGCTTAGGCAGGCCTAACCTTATGGTTGCTTTCTGATTTTCTTTGTCAGATTGCCACATGAGGCAAGGCTGGGAGGATGGAAGAAAGGCAGAAGAAACATATTGGTAAGTAGTGGCAATGAAAAGGATTTCTGTGCATGTGTAACCTGAATGCAACGGGATTGATGTCTTAAAGCTACCTATTCATCTCTCAAAGTTTGTTACAAATGCTTCTTACAGTCATGCGGAAATGATGATGTCGTGTCATGAAACTAACTAAAATACTGTTCAAAAGTCATTTGAGCAGACGTAGCTTGATCATGCATGAATTCTTCCGGTGAGGCAACAAGCGGGACTTTTGCCGTGAGTCTGCTGGTTGGTGTAAATGTGTTGGGATGAGTTATTTGAACCCCGTGCTCCTCAGCTTCCTGGCTGTAAATGGAGACCATGAAAGTAGGGACAGAGTGCATCAGGGTAAATATTTATGGAAGAGGCAGGGAAGTATGAATGTCATTGAGCAAGTCATGGGCGAAGCTTCCTCTGCAAGGTGTGGCTCTCGATACGCACATTTGATAAAGCTGTTTCAAACTGGAGCAAATGCAAAGAAAGGCGCTGGGATGACGCAGGAAATGGAGAGCTTATCTTGGGAGGAGACCGACAGGATTGAGAAGGCCGTTTGGCCTTGTAAATACATCAGGACACAAATGCCAGAGAGAGAAGGTTGTTTCAGCTAAAGCATATTCCTGGCATAAGAATAAAGGGATATAAACTGGCCAGAGGTGTGCTGTCAAAATAATATAAACTAGCTCTGGGCATGAGGACTGAGGTCGGTAGAGGAGGCGGGATGGACACGTCCGTGCTGGTGGGAGGAGCAGGTGGCCAGGTCAGGCATGAGCCTTGTGTGGGTCTCCTGGGAGTGGGCAGCAGCAACGGGGTTTGCCCAAGGAAATTTTTCTAGCCAGGAAAATTTCAGAAATTTTTCTGAGCCCTGAGACTGGCCAACGGTGCTTGTAAACTGGGATTAGAAACAGTCCGCGGGCTGTGGCTGGGCAATAGCGTTCCTACAGGAGTGACAGGGCAAGCATCTGGGTAGTTTTAAGGAAGAGTCAGAATATTTTGTGGCATTATTAATGATGGGGTTGCCAGTGATGGCAGGGGACTGGACTTGTTCCCCTAGGAAACTCATTTCAGTGTTATTCCTGGTCATTCCTGTACTGATCTTTGCAAAAAAAAAAAAAAAGGTCTACTGATGAAATGTCCTGGATATTATCAGCATGGTTTTAATTCTAGAGAAGGACAAAACCCAGAACAAATAGCTAGGCTCTTCTAGCAAGCCAGGAAAATGTAGGTGGATCCATCCCTCCTCACGTCTGCTGGTGTTAAAAACAAAACTAAACTTACTGGATTTCTGGAAAACAAATCCCTCTTGCTATTTCTGTGTCCTCTCGATCCATCCACTCGAAACTGAGATGAGATACTGAGTTGTTAAGACAAGTCTTGTGAGTAATACGTACCAGAGTAGCAGACTTTTTATCCCTTAGGTAATTTTCTATGGCATCATTATTTGGGGCAAAGACTGTGTATGTGTTTGCAGCTTCTATTTCATTTGCCAGGCCGTATTGCTGTCGTGAAACACATAAAAACAAATGAGAATGACCACTGATAGTCTGATACTGGTCCAAATGCAAACAAAGCAGAGAACTGCTTCTATTCTTAAAAGGATGTGAAAACTTACAATAACGTAGCCCCTGAAAATGGAGTAATCGGGCATTTGCTCCAGGCGGGCCAGCAGCCTCGGCATGACGGTGCTGCGGAGGGGGGTCAGAACCTGAAAAGGGAGCGGATATCCCACGTCAGCACACGTGCACATGCTGTGGTAGCAGCTGCAAGGATCAGATGCAGGAGAAAATGCTGTTCTGCACAAATACTTTTTTCCAAGAGTAGTTACTTATTTTCCACTGCTTGTGGTGCAGAGGAACAAATCCTCCCTATGTGGCCGTATACCTTATCAATAACATGTATGATCCCATTTGTGGATGCGATGTCGCCAGCCACGATGTGAGCACCCTCAAGGGTGAGGTTCTGAAAGAGGGAAAGGAGAAAGGGTTTGCTTTTGCATCACGGTGGCAGCGCTTTCCTGGCTGTTCGTGCTGTGGATTTCCACACCTTCCGAGATGCTTGCCTGGGGCTCCACCACAGCTCTGCTCATGCCAGTGTGCACCTGCCCTCAGGGAACTGTGTGCCGGAGAGGTGACTTTGGGACTTGGTGCTGCTCCCCATGCGCAGACCGGAAGAGCCATGGGGTTGCTCATGCTGGGGCGGTTACTCGGGGTAGGTGCACTCACCCCCACCCCACAGCAGGATGGCCTCCTGTGCCGATTCACGTGCTCCCATGTCCATGCAGCTTTGAAGGATCCCATTCATGAATTCTCCCTCGGGGAAGGGAGGCAAAGGGAACTTTTCCCTCCCTTAATGGCGATGAAGTGCTTAAATGTGTCATATGGACTCCCAGAAAATCCTCCTCGGAACATGGAATACTAAGGGCTGTCAGTTGTAGTTATTTACCATTAACAATACTGTCGGGTGGTTTCCTCCTACCTTCCCAGTTCCCTAAAATAAGTTCTTGGGTTTCCTTGATACTCTTTGTCTTAAATTAGTTCACACAGGCTGCTCCAGGCAGGGACTGTGCTTCCGTTTGGCTATGAGACTGTCCGGTGTTTGCAGCAGCTACTGGGACATTAGAAATAAATAATATTGTGAACAAATTTCAGCTAGGTAAAGTGGTGGAGAAAATCAAGTTAATGTTTCTCCCAGAGGGCCCAATATAATTGATTATTCCTTTAATTTTATGACACGATCTTTTTTTAAATACAGGTACATAATGTCTGTGTGGTTTTGTAGTACAAGAAAGCCAGTGGCAGTGATGGTCAGGGTTTGGTGTGTGATACCACAGAGGTTTGCAGGTCATCTCACCCCATTTTCTTTAGACAAGTGCAGGAAGTTGCTCTGTAGAGATGTTGGCAGCGTGTCAGAGGATGATAAATTCTGGAAATCAGCAAAGCTGTAAGCTCCTGTCAACACGTGATACCTAAAGGAAATTAACTGGATTTGAAGGTTTTGTATTTTCTCATTTTTTTTTCCAAAAAATATGCTTAGTGTGTCTAAAACTGTGGTTTAAAACAGCTTTAGGAGTTGTTTGTACAATACCTAGTTCAGCTATGTTCTGATCTTAGCTTGGCCTTTAAACATTTCTGACGAAATACAAATAACGTCCTTGTTTTCAGGGGAGTTGCTACAGAGATTTATACCACTGTAACTAGAAGGGGAATCTTATGTCCCTTCCTTAAAAATGTAAGAGCTGTCTTGCTTTAGAGGCTTCAGACCAAAGTCTTGTTTGGAATGGAAAGCAATTAATTAACGCCCCCCCCGCCCCAACCCCAAACCATTAACATACTTCAGTAGAGTTGGGATGTTACTCTTTGACATCCAAAAGGCTTTCTCATCTTCATCCATGTTTTCAATTGCTTGAAGAGAAGGCACAAGGACAGTTAGGTTTGAGGTGGTGGACAACACTGAGTTTATCTCAGCCTCCTGCATGAAAGTAAAGAGCATAAAATAATTCATCCTGAGGATGATCTATAAATAGCAGCTGGTGACTTTTTAGCAAGGTGGAGTATGTGACGTGCTTTGTGACCGGCCTGGAGAGGAAAAACTATTATACTGAGCAATGACTTGAACAAGAGTACTTAGAGCTGTACAAAAATGGTAAATGAGTGTCTATTTTTTACAGAATAGATTGCCAGCATTTAAAGGGCAGAAGCAATGTTTAGGTCAGAATTGTTTTTTATTATGAAACGCATAAGTTGCCTCCCACAAAAGTTAGTCTGTCTCATGGATTCCATTTTATGCACTTGAACGTTAAAAAAAAAAAAATCATGGTGATAAATACAACTGGTTACCGATAACTTCAAGTAACCTGCTCTTACAGAGCACTCCATGCTATTTAATAGATAGAAGGGTTATGAACCATGAAATAAGAAACCCACATGACACAATGTTCCCATTTGGAATAAGACTATTTAAGATGGCTGGGATTTTTCAAGATGTCCGGGGGAAATCTGTGCCCACTAACACTGCAGTGGGTCTTGCTGCTGACAGTTCTAATTTTAGATGGGGGATGTGGGCTCTGTAGTATACATGGACTGATTCATCTTCCATATGTTTGTATCTCCCTTAAGGATGCAGAGAGCCTCCACTGGAGAGGATTTTTCCAGTTGTGTGGATTTTTTTGTGGGGTGGAAAAAGGAGAGCTAAAGATTTGAATGTGATCTTGCTGAAGATGTGGTTCTCCAAACTTTTCACAGGGTCCGCAACTTGCCATTTTTGATACTGCAAAACTTAAGGGAGCAATATGAGCTTGGGTTCTACCTTTTTGCAGCTGGTATGCTGCCTGGAAGCTGGCTTGTTTTGGATAGTCCTTCAATACCCGTAGTGGGTTTTAAGTCAAGAAGGGAATCAGCTCCCTTAAATAGCTGGGAATTTTGGCTAGGAAGAAAGATGATCTTAACGGAGGCATCATCACTGTCACTTTCCAAATATTTAAATATAGAAATAGCAACAGACTTCCCTTTCTCATCCTTCCTGGCCAGCAAGAAAAATACTTGGTTATGAAAAGTGGTAAACATCACATTCCTGCTCAAGTATGAAGTTAAAAACCCCACAGGTGGATAATACCTCCCTATTTCACTCATATTTGTAGCTACCATTGTTTAATTTAAGGGATACAATGTCTCTGAAGTGTAGCAGAAATTTCCACATCCCTGTTTCAATAGATTATACAGAATCTGCTCCCTGATTTCCACCCCACCCCTGGCTTCATTGTCTAAAGAGCACATTAGCAGCTGAACAGCCTTTCCTATTGTGCTCATTTCTTTAACTTCATTAGTTTCTCTTTACAGTGTCCAGTGCTGCAGCCTGAGCCCAGGGCCAGGCAGATAACTGATTTAAATTAGCCACACTGGTCTCTCTTTTAAGCAGCTCCCGGAGATCCCTGTTGCAGTTGCGTGCTTTAATGATCCCCGAGCCGTCTAACTTTGAAGCATGAAAGCAGCTAATATGCTGTGACTTCTGCTTCTGATGCTATTCATTAACATATCCCTGTTACTTTCTGTTTGCCAGGTATTTGCTATACACTTCTTACATTTAGGTTTTAAGCTCTTTGTGGGAGAAACTGGTTTTGATCTTTATTCATACAGTGCCAACCACAGTGGGGTAGGACCTCTAATGTATCTGCTGCCCTAGTAATAGATGATAGCACATGAAAATAAAAAGTAGACAGTGACAATCAATCTATCTAGAACTTTTTTTTTCATCTAAATTGGTGTTTCTTCCCTAATCTGAAGCCAAACAAGCTAATCTCTTCCTTCATTTCCTGCACCTCAGTCAAGCCCGCACAGGCCAAGTTTTTTCCTCCTTGCTTGCTGTGGCAGCAGCACGCTGACCAGCCATACAGTTGCGTTTCCCTGGCATGGGGCTCAGTGAAAATGGGGAGGGTAAGGCATTGCCTTCCCTCTCCGCTCACTTGTAGTATTATTGCATGGGGGAAGTTGGAAGGAGCCACTTGGGCACATATTCAGGCTCTGCTTGTACCCTGCTGCGGGTCAGCTGGACTGCGGTGTATTTATGTACCGAGTGAGTCATGGCTTATGTAGCCCCCTGCCTCAGAGAATGGGCTTGTAACTTGCTCTTCTGCTTGTGGAGCTTCCTCACTTGCCTGAATTTGGGATCAGAATTTGGTTTTCAGGCAGGAATAGGGAACCAGATGATCAGCCTTGCCGTGACTGGTGGGAGAGACACTCCGATGCCTCTCCAGAGCTTGGGCCTCTGCTGTGTGGTGGGAATATTGTTGTGAGGTTCCCATTTCTAAAGGCTAAAAGGCTCATGTATTTCTGCAAACATGAACATACTAAAAAAATCAACCATGAAGTGTACTTACATTAACCCATTGGTTAAATGCGGCTGCTTCTGACAGAGTAGATATCTCCTGATTAAAAAGAGAAAGAGAGAGCAATGAGTATGCAAGCTATAATTAGCTGTACCAAAGTACTCTTGCTGTAGCCTGTGGTGTAACCAGTTGTGTCTGGCCCGGCTGATGTGTCATGGAGGAGGAGGTTTTCAGTGTGTGTGAGAAGGGAGGACATTCATGTTTTTCTAGTACTGATACTTTCTGGTAATGGGAATGGTAAATTACCAACTCCTTTGAAAATCAGGCCATGCATTAGGTGTGCCTGACCTTGGTATGTAATGTGTACTGGCCTCAGGCTAAGCGTTAATTTTCTGGGAATGTAAACCTAAATCTTCTCTTCAATGCAAAATTAATTGAAAAAAGGTATGTTGTTTTGCTTGGTATTTGTACAGCATCTTACCTATATATCATCCTGCCAGGTGAAGAGCCTTTATTCTGCCGCAGTACTTTGAACAGAGATAGATGATGGTATGCGGAGGGACGGCAGATAGTGCTAAGAGCCATGTAAGATTATTGCCAATGGCTCGACAGCTGACACTTTCGTTTTTTCTATGCTGTTAAACGCGTATTTATTTCACCAATTTACTTGTTTTGGTTTCATTTGCCTGCCGGTCAGCATGGTTTGTTTTAATATGATAAATGAACCGTTTCCACTGAGAGCGACCTCAAGGCAGAACTTCAGAAGAGCTGGGTGCTCGCCGCTCCCAGCTGGGAGGTGAGCGCTGAGCACTTCTGCATGTTAGGCCTCTGGGGCTGGCATTTTTCAATTCATCTTAAAGAAACATGCTCGGATCCCTTAGGCCCATTTCCAGGCTATGTTTTTAAACATAGCAGATCACTTCTGTATCAGGCAGGAGTCTCCAGCAGGAACACTGTCTGCAGATAGCGCTGGTGGGCATCATATTTTTCTAAATGTTTATAATGGCTTTGCTATCTCTCTGGTTAAGATCCAGTGTGAGAACTGTGCAGTAGGTCCTGTGCTCAGAGAAGATGACCATCTTACTTACATCTGCAGCATTTCCATAGCATATTCTACCGTCTCCTTCGTAGCCCTTTGGGCACACACACTCCCAGCCACGTGAAGACTCAAACTGACAAGTTGCCTTTGAAAGAGAAAGAGAGAACTTGTCAAGTACTCAGGAGACCACTCAAGAGCAAGGATGGCCTGTAAACCCTCTTCCTTATACACATTCATATACAGACTTAACCTTAACAAAGGATCTTCATACCATCTCCCATGGACATCCTCACCATCCTATAGGACAAACTCCACCAGCTGAGGGCACTAACCTGCCCACCATGCACTAAGTCTAGGAGTCTAAACCTTTGCTCCACCCTTTCTTACTTCCTCCCTACATAAACTGGGCCCTGTTCCTTCATCCGACTATGGCAGACCCATCCTCTGCTCCCCCATGCTCTTTTCTTTAGCTCCATCCCTGTGTCCCACCTGAGGCTGGTGCGGCTCTTGAAGGCACTACAGAGCACAGCAGAGTCTGCAGGTCTGCTGAATGCATGCAGCTACTGATAAAGCTGATAGATGCCTGCATAGAGATGTGTGACTTGAGTAAAAATCTCAACAGACTATTGCATCCAAATTGTACTTGCTGGTAGAGCATTTATTTACTCCAGGCTCGAGATAGTCCTTCTGTACCGGCAGAACTGGGATCAGCCCTTGCTGTCTGTCCTCAGCGCAGGTACCATACTGATGTGGTTCACATAGCATTTTTGGTGCTTGTTGCACTGCTTGGAAAGCTTTGATCCAACTCAAATGGAAATTTCAGGCTTGAAATGGCAAGGAGACTCTATGGTGTGTGCAGGAGGCGAGGTGTGATATGTATCTGAACACTTTGTTCAGGGGATGATTAATTACTCACCAGATGATGGCATTTTCCATTTTGTTCCAGGCATGAGTTTATGGGTGTGCATTCAATTCCGCTCCCCCGAAATCCATCCTTACACTTGCAGTCATTCTGTCGTTTCCATAAAACACAGCAATTCATTAAAATGATTAAAATAGCGTGCATATTCTAGACGTGGTGAATTAGTCTCTCTGTGTTTCTGTGTAGCTCCATTGACTTCAGTGGAATGACACTGATTAATCTCTCCAGAAGACCTTTATACCTGACATCTACTAACGTACTTACTAAAAAGTATTTGCTGCCAGAACACCACCACACAGGAGGGAGGGAGCACTGGGATAGGAACTGAAGGAGACTGCTTTGGGTAGAGGGCGCTGTGTGGAAACAGCCTTGTGGCTGGGAGGGAGAGGAGAATTTGCGGAAGAAAACAGGGTAGGAAGCACCAGCAGAGCAAAATGGGTGAGGACTAGTGCCGAAGGTGGCAATGAATGTGAGAGGACGTACCTGACCTGGCCCAACGTATATGCAGGTGGCGTTTTCGTGGCACCCTGCCGCGGTGGGCAGCAGGCAGTTGTTGATGGCTGAGCAGTCCCTTCCGTCGCCTGTCCATCCTGCCTGGCAAACGCACGTGTGCTCTCCCAGGCCCGTCTGAATGCATTCAGCCTGGGAGGGATGCAGAGACATCTGTTCAGGACAGTTAGGTGGCATCTGGTTTAGGTGTAAGGCTTGGCTAAGCAAGAGCGATGCTGCTATCCGGGGAAAGAGCTTGAAACTGCAGTGAAAATTGTGACTTCCTTCTGCAAAAGTTTCTGGCCAGACCTTCCTTACTGCCTACCTTTCTATAGTGTCAGGCTCTGTGGGAAAAGCACGTACTTACATTGATATTACAGCCACCTGGGTTTAAAGCAGCACAAGGATCAACTTTGCTGCAGCTCATGCCATCTCCCTCGTAGCCAGGTTTGCAAACACAGCTATAGAGACAAGAGGAGGAGGGAGGCATTAAACATGATAGGACAGCTGTAAAGTGAAGCGATTGTTTTCCACTGTAATGTGCTATTTATAGGCAGCTTAAAATTGGTAACCTTGGATTCATGATGCAAATAGCTTAAGTGCATATGTTATGTTTTTTTTTCCAAAATATTGACTGGGTTAATTAAGTCAAATCAGGGATCCATTCTCTGTGTATGAGATGGGGAGTGAAATTAATTCTGCGCTGATGTGATCTTTGCAAAGGTGAGCTAATAGCTCTAAATTAATTACGAGCTGGAGTTGCTCTTGCTTTCAGTGACACAGAAGATAGCTCTCTCCCTGAAATGCATGCAAGACAAGGAAACCCCCTGTTTCCCTGGGTCCCCCCGAAGATTGACCCATATTGGAGGGAATTTCTTAAGCACTGAAGTTACGCAGTATCCCGCATTCTTCTTTCTGTGGTGACTCATTACGCATACACTGCAGCAGGAGGCAAACTTGCTGCATGTGAAGGTGAGCATGAGGCAAGCACAAGGCGGCTGTAGCAGTAACGGAGTTTTGTGACCAGTCCTGTCAGGACTGGAGAACCTGTGCTGAAGTCCGCGGTGTTGTGGCATGCAAATCTTACCTGAGCTGACCAGAGTGAGCTATCTGTCCCCAAACTGCTTGAGATTTTCAGTAGTTTTCAACAAGGCTCAAACTCCTAATTCACTAAGGGATGGTTAGAAATAAGAGGTTCCTAAGAGCCTTTGTAGATGTTGACAGGAAGGCAGCCTTCTGAGCAAGGGTCAGATCCGTATGCGTCTATCTTATCAGTGTTAAATAAAAGGTACAGGATAGGGCATTGGCAACTCTTAATTACTATCTTGCAACTCAAGGTCGATGCGGTGCATGTTTATGCTTATTTGCCGCATAGCAGTATTTCAGTGGCTGATGTTTGTGTACTGCTACAAGGTGCTGTTTTGATCAAGCAAATAGGAAAGAGCTGCATCATAGTTTAATACTAATTAGATGCAAGTTACTGACTTACCTCACTGCACCATCGCTAAGCTGACAGTCAGCATGTGCGTGGCAGAGCTGTAGGGAGGGCTCGCAGGGAACAATCTGCTTATCACAGAGTTTCCCCGTGTATCCACTTCTGCATGATCCAGGAAGACAGATCCCATCGCTGTCTATTCGGTTATCGCACTTCCCATAAATGCAGAGGCACACTACCAGACATAAATTACAATGTGCAATTCCATAGTGGTAAAAGGCGTCTATCCTTACATAGCATTTCTTATGAATAGGGTCCTCCTTTTTTTCTAGAATCTAAACTTTTGTATTTTTAAAGTCTTACTTTGTTGGGGGACTTATTCTCTATTTATCATATCCATGTCTTTTCAGCTGTATTTTGTGGATAACTATTTAAAATCTATTTTGTCTTTATAGTGCACTTATCTATCAATGAAAGTCAAAGTACTTTGGAGAAGTAGGAACAAAATACTATGTCCCAGGCTATTAAGGCTAAGATTATTTCATTGCACAACTTTGGCGTACTTTCAGTGATATGGGAAGCCTTTTAATACTGAGTCCACAATCCTACAAACTGCGCAGTGCTGGGCTAGTACACAGAGCAGCAGCACAGACCTCCCAGCACTGTGCTGGGGCTGGGCTGATTAGTGCTGCTGGGAGGCACAGCAATGTGCCCAAAGCACACAGTAGGTAAGCCTTCTGCAATCTCAAGAAGTGCCAGTGGTGACTAGTTAAGCCAACATGTACTGCTTTGGCGGGACTGGAGCTTAGGCGATACCACCCTTTCTTACGGAATTTGTCTTTTGGTTTTTGTCCATGTACCTCTGAACCTTCGAGTGAGCTGTGCTTCATGAATGACAGGCTGATTCATAGCAAAAAAGACTAAAAATGATTTTGTAAATAGGGAATATATCTATATTTGATGTTGTATATTCTGTAGACTCTCAAATGTATGATTTGACATAGCAGGATTAAATCTGTCAGTATATAGATGACTGCTAGAACTATAAGCTATTCATACATCAGAAATTATTCAGTGAAGATGGTTATGAAGTGGCCCTAAACACAATCTGTTTATAGATCTAGTTGTTCTTAGATTACATATGTTTGTCATTGCAGGCAGCTGTTCTGTTGTGGGCAATACCAGACGGGAATGGAATAGCAAAGATTTTCTTTTCAATTACTTATATGAGGGAGACAGAAATAAAAAGAACAATAAATTAATATAAAGCAAGCTATGCCGCCTGCAGAAAGCCCTGTTAAGTCAGTGAGAAGATTTTCACTGACTCTGGACTTATGATGTATCCCTTTGAAATAAGAAAGTACCCCAGAGAGATCTTGCTCATCCTCTGTAGAGACTGTTTAGTGAGCAGTTAATTCCTACCTTAATGTTACTAGGGTCCAAAAGAAATAGACCATGCTCTTGGGCTGAGGAAGTATGCATGTACTTACCTTTGTCACACTGAGGTCCATATTTGCCAGGGTCTGAGCAGAATTGACAGCGCGAGCCTTGAAATGCCTCAGCACAAATGCAGGTCCCATTTCCAGCCAGGCCATCCATGCACTATGATATGGAAGAGAGGTGATTTCTATGTGCAAATTGAAATAAATCTTTATCCTTCCCCCAGAGAAGAACCTATATGCCTGACCATATTATGACTGTGATAGACTACCAGGAAGAACCTCAGCTTTGATGAAAAAGGTGTTTCAAAGCAAAAGCTTTCCTTGTGCTTGTAGTTTGCTGCTGCGTATTCTACAGTCCTTTGCAGCTTTAAAGTGAGAGTAGTGAGCTGGGTCATCACCCTGTGCTGTGCAAAGTATAAGTATCAGAGGGGGTCACCCAGCCCCAGCCTTCCCTGTGTGCTGTGTTGGAATGACAGAAACCTGCAATTTGGACATCTGAGAGGAGATCGATTCATTTTCCCTCCTCTGTATAACTGAACCTGAAATTCACAGCCATCACTGGACATAAATGGAGGGTGCAGCTCTTGTGGAGCCTAATGTTCCTGTTGTGCAGAAGTGCTTCAGGGACTTTTGGGACACAGCCTGTCCTTCCCCCCATGGGAACGCAGGGTGCTGCCAGATGCTCTGCCTACCTGCCCGTTTCCTGAGCAGGGTTTGGAGAAACCTCCTGGACACGGACTGCAGTCAGGGCCAAAGAAGCCTTTGCAACACTTTGGTTCCTGTGAAATAAAGCAAATATCCTCTTTTCCAGTGCCCTAGTGTGGAGGCAGTGCACAGAAGACAGCTCTCCATCGTGTTTTGGCCCTCTGGCAAAGGCCTGTAGGGGTAGCTGGCTCTTAAAAGGCTTGTGTTGAACCAGAACCACCTCTGCAATGGCCTTGTTAAAACCAGGAGGGGTGTTGGCAGTCCACGAAGGGGATGCACAGACCAGCAGATCCTTCCCTTGTTCTTGTCGGACTCATCAGTGTTAGAAATCCCCGTCCTGTCACCAGTTACGAATGTGCGTGTGTCTGTTCATATCAAGTGCACTCCCGTATTTGCCTGTGGGAGTGCAGTGCAATTCAGAGGCAGACAGTCTCCTCTGCAGCTGAGATCAGGAACTCGAAGATATGTTTTACCCCAGGGAGATGCTGTGAAAGCTAGACATGCTGCTTTGATCTTCCTCCTTCCCCTCTGCACCAGTATGGGATTTAGCGACTTCACAGCCTTAAATGTTTTTCTCGGCTGCATCTTTTGTTTTAATCGTGAATTGGCTGCTTGATCCATTTATTCATCAAGAGCACAGAAAGTGTATTAGAAAAAAACCTCATTTACATGTGTGATTCAAGGGAAATAGGAATTAGCAAAAGGCTCTCAAAGCTTATGAATTTGTCGACTTCTCTGCTTGTTACTTGGTGGTGGTCATGAAATGCAGAAGCCTATTTAGGAGCCCCAGGAGCCAGAAAGGTGTAAGTACTTCTCAGGGGCTAATGACTTCCGCGAGGACTAAGCTTGCCAAGCAGAGCAAGTGGAGCGCGGTTCTTGGGAGTGTTTCCCGTTCATTGTTACCCAATATCGTGTAAAGACCTGGGACAGGAGGTGCTGGGACCAGGAGTGAACAAGCTGTCCTGTTCTTTGTGGGTGAAGCTGTATGGGGCAACGACCACATTTGGGCTTGGAGTCTTATGTGAAAAATCCTGAGTTAGAGTGTGAGATCATTGTTAATAACGTATGGCAGCTAAAAAACCTCATTGGAATTTGCCTGGTATTTTGCTTTAAGATTTACAGTAGCTCCTCTCAGCCCCCTGTAGAAGGGTATGGAAACTACACGGACATCTCCAAACATATCTCAACTCCAAAAGCAAAGTTCACAATGCAAAAGACAACATTTTGGGAAACTTTTGTATACATTTCACCTTAAGAAACCATAACTCTGTACCTTTATTGTAATATTGCAGGATCTAGCACAGCCGGTTTTTTGAAAGGTTGGGCCTTCAATAATGCACCTCCGTTTTGAGAAAGGCTGGAACATGCACAAACCAGAAGCATTAGTATTTCTAAGCAACGTACAGTTCTGTGGTAGAGTCTTAATACCACAACAGAATTTAACTGGAGAACAGAAAGCACCTTGCTATAGTGTTGCATTTAAAAAAATTATTAAATTATGTATTTTTTTCCATAATATGAGCTTTCTTTTCATTATTCCTGAATAATGGCATATAGGCTATTATTGAATATGGCTTATAGGACTAACTACTGGTGAATTTTTATAACATGGGGAATAAAATTCCTGTGGTAGCTAGACTTGAGTGTTGTATGTGGAGAAATATGCAGCCAGATTTGCATCTCTTAGATGCAAAGCGGATGGAAGATTTTCAATCCTTTCTGAAGCTACTTCTGCAGACAGTTACTGCTGGGAGGATGCTTAATCAAAAGGAAATTTTTAACAGATGTGAGGTCTATTTTAAATGTATCCCTCCTCTGTTTTTTGTTTACTAACTCTCAAAGCATAATCGTAGCAATTCTCATCCTCAGCTCTCTCTTCTGCTGAAGCCTATCCTAAATAGATCGTACTTTACCTGAGGAAAGAGTCAGAGCTCCTATGAAGTCTATGAGGGATCTTGCAACAGCAAAATAATGCTGAAATTACTTGATCCTTCAATCTTTGCCAAAAAGAGACTAAAGCGCCATCTGTATTTGTGTTTTTATGCAGTCTCCTGTATTCATAGCTGGTTCTTTTGCTCACTGTATTGGGAGAGCAGTAATCAATGTATGGGGACCCCTTCCCTCTATGCATTTGTACAACTGAGGAATCTGTCAGGAAATGTCACTTACGATGGGCTTTGAATCCTGGGGACAGGGAGCCAATGCATGCGATAAACAACTTGCACAGACACCCTAGATGGAAATGATAAGGATAGTCAGTTGAAAAGGCATTATACCAACTACTGAGATGCATACTTATGGATGATATACCCTGTAAATTTTAAGTATGTCTGTTCTATGACTTTTAACTGTCATAGCATGGATCTGGAACCCAACGGCAGCACCAGAGATATATCCACTGGCTCTGATTTTTGCTGAGTGGTTGTTCATTTCCACCTTCCCGTTTTTATCTTAATTTGTCCTTCCCCCACTCCCTTCTTTTAAAGAACTGGCAGCTTCCTAACCAGAAGATAAGCATGGGCACGAATGTACTCATGTCGTTTGCTCAGCCCGGTGTAATATATTAATTAATATTGTCTGAGGGTCTGGTGCAGTCTGTATACTTAACTTCTATGACAATTTTTTTATTTCTTCCTAGGAAGACCACAAATTAGTTGAGTCTCGTATATAGACAGTGTGAAAAGAAATTTGTCTTGTGTATAGGCGGTGGAGAGAAAAATATTCTTTGTTTCCATATCATAGATCCTGTACTCCACTATGATCCAGCGGTGTATAACTATTTTTATGTCTTCACCTCTCGGTTGCCTTTCCCCACTAGCTAATTTATCACCATGTGGTGGTGACAGAGACTGGCAATTACAGCACTGAGGAGCTGTAAACTCCAGTGGCAGTTTTAAAGGTGAGTGCTCTGACAGTCTCAACATGCAATAACTTCAGAGAGGTTGAGCCTTTCAGTGTGTGGATATGGAGTTTGTCAAAGCCATGTTGCTTGTGACTGCTAATGTCTTGCATTTCAACCAAGTTAGAATAAATCCTAGAGCTGGCATCCGATGTGTTACTTCACTGTGTTTCATAATCAGTGGAAAAGTGACCACGAACCTGAATTATGGCATCTTCCCCATAGATTTATCACTGGAGCTGTGGGGAAAGAATCAGGTACTGGTTTGGATTTAGTAGTCCCTCATGTTGTACAGCACTTAAAAGAAAAAAGGACCGGACTTACAAAAGACTTTGGGCATCAAATAGTTGAGGTACCAATGCCACTACTATGTTTTAAAGGTCTGTGGATCAGATGTATTTTGGCAAGCACATTTGGGCATTACAAAAGCTCTTTGATAAGGTGTGTAGTCATGGCTGAAGTTGACTTAGGCTCTTAGCTTTCTTTGTATTTCTGAAAATCCCTGCAAGTGCCTCTTTGCTCCTTTAGAACTTAAAAATTGGGCTGATTGCTGTGGAAAGTGTTTCCCGCTGTTGGTGTTGCTCTTCCTGCTGCTCAATGCCACTCAGCGTCACCTATTTGCTCTCTTTCTCCACCTGGGATGGTCTCAGCCATTGATGTGCACCTGCTCCCTCCTTCTCCTGAGGATGGGAGTCCTGCCTCTCCCCTCTGCCACACCACGGAGGGGAGACAGGGAAATGTCTGTACTTCCATGCAAGGTCCAATCTGCGCATTTTCGGCAGTAGGGGAGGATACTGTCTTTGCACCAAAGTGTCTGAAGCAGAGACGTATATTCCCTTCCACCAAGTCTGCTGTGGGAGTGATGACCTCTGGGAGGAGGTGGAGCAAGATATTGAGTCCTGCAGTTATTACCAGCATTCAGGTACAGTTACGTGGATATGTATGTGTTAGCAAATGGTTCCATCTTTAGGGATGTACAGTTCGTGTAGGTGTGTACAACTGCCAGTTCCTACAATGTTTGTCACTTTTCACTGGTACCACAAGTAGTGTTTACATGGTGGCATTGCTCTTGTTTTCCAAAAGCGGTGAAGATGCACGATGGCAAGTACAAACAACAAAGCCACTGCTCCCTCTGGTATTCTCCTTGGTAGCAGTGCTCTGCTTAAAGCCTTGGATATTAAACTATACTTCAAACTATGCATGAAGCTTTCATAGCTGACAAAAGTTCCTGACTTCAGTTTGGGGAATAATTTTTGTGACAGATGCTATTTGTTTTGTCTTTAAATAATTTTTCATGGTGTTGCTTTAGGATTGGTTGATGTCAGATGTAGTTTGTAGGTAGGTTCCTGGTAGGAAATTCAAATTACTGGAGTGTAATTTGAATTTGTAAGGTGTTGATTGCTTTTTGTATTGGAGATTTGTGGCTCGGTGCTCTGCCTGGTTTATGATTATATTGCACATATGGCACTTTGTAGTTACTGCCAGAGGTAATAGTTCTTTAGTGCCAGCTCTTGTGTTTTCTTCATTAAATTTTGATGCTGTCCAGCTCTGCTGGGAACCTCTTTCATGCTGTGGTTCTGGACTGTTGTAAGTTAAGATAGTAAATGTTTTGCATTACTGTACCGGAACTGTTACTGGCCTCGATACGTGCTTGAACACGGTCCAGTAACAGCTTATTGGAGCCACACTTACTGCAAACCAAGAGCTCAGTCTGATACTCAGTCTTCTTACCAGAAATAGTATCTGAATGTTAACCAAGTGTAAAGGCCTGTGCTGTGTTACCAAACTGAACAAGGTATGTCGAAATCTACCCTTTGAAATATGAAACAGTTTTGTAATTCCTAATTTGAAGAAAACTGGAAGAAAGCAGGGCTAGGGGAAATTGTGGCTTCTGAAAATAACATGTTTCTACTATATTAATATAAAATTAATTATTATGTTAATATTTTAACTCGCTGGCTCCTTTCCCTGTATATTTAGTAGAAAAGAAAATACCGATCCAAAATAGTTTCCCTGGGAACTTGACACTACTTACCATGTACTTGTATGCACAGGTGGAATTCAGGAACTGGAGGAAAAAGTTTGACCAGAGAGACAACATATTTCAAGGGCTACTGCAAGAACTAGATGAGTTAAAGTGGTATAGGATGTGCTCATATGAGTTCCCTATTTACAGATTATTTGTATTTGTGCAGTACTGCTAGCCAGGTGGCTGTATGTCATTGATATATTAATTTCCAAAAATACCTCCCTTTTTATGGACAATATCAGAGAAAGCAGTAAAGAGGAAGCTGGAGCGCATTATATGGAGCAGCGAAGAGCTATTGATTTGTTGTGATTCTCTTACCATTGCAACTTGACTTCTTGTCTCGTCACACCGATGTGGTAGAATTGGAACAATTGTGGGTGGGATAAGGACTCCTGCAAGAGTATAAATGCGACCATTTTTTGCAACGATATCTGTTTCTTCCATTTCTTCTCCACTCACCAAGACTTGTCCCTATGAAACAATAAATTATTATTATTATTATTAATAAATCTTTCATAGCTTCTCACTTTCTGATAATTTAATTTCAAGTGTTTCTAATCATACTTCTTTTTAACTGACTATTTTTTATTACACTTGTTTTATGCAAGAAGCATGCATATGTTGCGCATTTTCCTGAATATTGGTCTACGACAGTGGTATCTAAAGCTTTCCTCTTAATCTGCACTGTTAGCTGGTGGAAATGGTGACTAAAAGACTGGCCAAAATGAGAAGACTGCTGATTACTTCAGACAGTGATTTCAGTGGGCATGAGCATGCTTTGGTCCTCGCTTTGACAAAGGCGGGGAAAGGTGAGAGAG
Source organism: Balaeniceps rex (assembly GCA_013401315.1). Classification (NCBI taxonomy): domain Eukaryota; kingdom Metazoa; phylum Chordata; class Aves; order Pelecaniformes; family Balaenicipitidae; genus Balaeniceps; species Balaeniceps rex. The sequence goes on along the minus strand of VYZW01019109.1, from coordinate 258,908 downwards.
AATCTGTGATCTATCCAAATTCACAGGAGGGAAAAAAAAAGACAAAGTATTCTTTCTGCATTTACTCATGCAACTGCTCTCTGCCTTTACAAGAATTTTCATGGGTGCATCTCGTTTCCAGAACGTTCATATTTGGCTAAAATATGCAAAGAACAGAAGGGAGTTAACATAACAGATAAGTTTGGTTTCGCAAAAGTACTGACAAATTAACACCTTTAAAAATGTGTTCACTAGGTTCATCAGGATCAGAGACTATAATATTAAAGAGAATAAAGGAATATCTACGTGCGCACTGAGAAGTGTTTAAAATAACCAAAATATGTAACAGAATGATTTAAAATATTTTAAATAGTGTGGTTTGTTTTTTTTTTTTTTTAAACTAGGCAGAGCATAAATGAGGATCATTCCTGGACCGGGGCTAATCATAAGAAAAAAGAAACTGCAGGCTGTCCTTATATACCAGTCATTTGCTCTGCATCCTTTATAATACTAATTTCTAACAGTAGGTAGGAATGGCAAGTTGAAAATTTCTGCCTCATTATAGTAAGAAATTCCACTGCTAATGTCCTCTCTCCTCCCTTTTTTATTCCCCCTGCATGCAAACAGTTGCCTAGATCAGAGCTGTTCACAGGTGAAAGCTTCATTTGACTTACAGTGCTGGTCCTGTTAAAGTAAATGAACTGCTTCGCCATGCTTCTGATGTGCTCTATTGAGACAAGGCTGGCAACCTCTAGCTGAAATGAGTACAAATTGATTGAAAGAAATGTAATATCATTATTCTTTTCAAATCCAGATGGATTTCACAAGAGAGACCACCTTTCTCTTTAGGGTGAATGAATGACCCTATCAGCTTTTCTCTAGTTACGTGGGCAGCCTCGCATTGACTAACCTGCCTGTGTAAGAAAGTTAGAGTGATTAAATTTTGACTGAGCTTGCTGGTTGCTGCATGTGAAGAGCTTGTTGCCCAAAAGGATATTAATTTTTCTCCTAATTATAGCGACCAGTCTAAGTAAAGTTATCACCTCTGCCTAAAAATAGCCCTGTTTGCAGCCTTAGACCATTGTGGAAATGGCGGTGCTTATATCCCGTCAAGGGACACGTGGATCTCATGCCTCTGCTCCCTGTGATCCTGCTCTGTGCCGGGAGTGACCTCTGCCTTGGACGGTGCGAGCGGGGCCTTTTGCTAAGGATACGAGCACATCCTTCCTTCCCCGCAGCAGGGATTGGGGTGGGGATGAACCTCAGTCTCCTCTAGCCTTAGTTGCTGGGGGCGTTGCTGGGTTCTGCTCTTTGTTTCCAGTAGAAAAAGGAGGGAAGAATGGGGGCTTACTTAGAAGATGACAAAACTACCTCTTTCTGATAAACAGAAGACTAATCTTAGCAGAATTGGCTCATAGAGAGCTTGATTTTGATAGCAACAAGTACTTTTCCTGCTACTCCTTCCTGCAGCCCTGCCAAGCTGACGGTACCCACTGACAGCAGTTCTTGCTCCACAGCAGGCTAAGGTAGTGGGTGTCAGGTTCAGAATGACTATATATACTTTTTTTTCTCACTTGGGCTAAGTCCCCATCACCAAAATATATATTTTAAAGTGGAAATAGTTACTTGCATGTAATATGCCAGTGTGACAACACAGTTTTAATTTGCCATGATTCAAGGACTACCCCATGCCTCCTAGCAGGGTTTTATTTTGATTAGTGACACTGAGGTGAAAGGTTTGTGTTCTCCGTTAGTGACCTTTACGTGACTACCCTCAGTAAAGGCAGAGGCACAGCTGTCCTTTGCAGCCTTGCTGTGCAACACTGAGTGGAGGCTATTCTTGGAAAATCTCTGCCTTCAGAGTGGCAAAGGGTTTGAAAATGCTCTTACACTCCGGGTCAGTAAAGCAGCCGTGCTCACCTCAGTGTTGGAAACAATGTGGTATCGGACCAGCTCCAGCAGCTTCCACGAACCCTGCCAAAGCAGAAAAGAGGCTGTTTGAGCCCAAAATGAGTCACACAAACCCAACCTGGCCTGTCAGAAGACATGGGGATGAGAACGGCGTCACTGGCTGGTGCACCAGAAACCTCTGGGTCAGTGGTGGTGCTCAGGTCATGGCATGCAACCTGCCCTGTGGCGTCTGCTCCCTCTGACTGTCCCTGCCAAAGGTGATACCTCCCAGGAGAGGGTTTGGGGCTTTGCCATGTGGCTGTCCAGGCTGTGCCGTCAGGGCAACAGCAGGGGAACAAGGACCTGGTGTGGGGGATTGGTGTTGCTCCATAGGATGGGAGATCCCAAATTCCATTCCTCTCTAGGTGCTACCTTGATCTTTAATTGTTAGAGATGGATTAAGCCTTGATCATAAGAGCTTAGTTTAGATGAACACTAAACTAGATGAACACGGGAAAATGATGTATGTATGCATTTACTATATATCTACATATATATCTACTATCTAAGAAAGATTTACATTATAGAAAGACTATACCTCTGCAGAAAGCAGGTAATCCAGAGCCTCAGCTTTCATATTACTCAGAGCCTCATTACTGGGAACAAAGACTGTGTAAGGTCTGTTGTCCTGCTGTAAATCCATTCCTAGGCCAGTTTTCTGTTGTGGTTTAAAAATAAAAGTGAAATTACATATTAATATTGAAGAACATCTGAAAATAGTTTTATGGAATTGCTTTTCTGGATCCTTACCTCTATCCAAGATGTAAATTGGCTGTATCTTCCATTATCTTGAAGTACTGACATTATGGTTTCCTAAAATAAGATAAAAGTAAGATTTATTTTAGAACATGGAATAAATACCCATTCTTATAAGACACTTTTTGAGTTACTGTATGAGTCTCAGTTATTACAGATTGAATACATTTGGGTTTCCTTATTGTTTGGGTGGCTGGTGGTGTCTGGAAATGGCTGAGATGGTAGCACTCTTGTCCTGGTCCTGAAATACTGTGTAGTCACAGAAGATACAAACAGTGTGTGTATGGGGAGAGCGTTATTACCTCTTCATTCCCAACGAGAAAGGGCAGAGAAATAAAATACTTGCAAAAACACCACATAAAGAAGTGAACTCTCAAGGAATTATGCTAAGCAGGGCACCAAAAACCCCAAAGCATCCAAAATTATCAGTTTTTATAATATTAGCCTTTTCAGGGGGAGGGAGTGCTGCTTTGAATACAAGTCTTGCCTGATACCTGTCCATATGTCCCTCCTTTTAGTATGTTGTTCTGGAATTCAATGAGATGCACTGATTGTGACTGCCAATTTCCCAAGGAACCACTCCAGTGCAGTGAGTACAACCAAATCCTTCATGGACCAGCTTGGCAGAAGAGTGAATGTTTGTTTGCTGTGGAAACTGCATCGTTACCTTTCACTTTGAATGCTGCTCTCTGAGTTGACACACAATGGCTCAGTAGAGTTTGTCTAGCTGTTGCCAGTCATCCTCCTTTGCATTCAATTAATGTGAAACTATTTTAAAAGAAAGTCTGACATCGCTTGTATATAGCTTACTGCTCACCTCTTTGCTGCTTTCAAATGTTGGCTCCACATTGTCCATGGCTTTGTCAATAATGTGCAAAATCCCATTGGAAGCAATAATATTTCCCTGCAAAAGTTTTCCTTTTCTCTTTCCTCCTTGGAGTCTAATTCTTAACTGATTATCCTGAAAGAAGCCAGGCGATGGATAGTGAGCTCTTTATTATGGAATGACAACAGAGAGAGTATGGGTGTTGAATAAAGTCTAACACCCCCTTCCATTGCCAACACCTGGGCCATTTAAATCTGGGGAGGCTAAAGGTTGCTTCCATCGCTTATCAAGGAAATGGAAAAAATTCCTTTGACTTTGGATCAGGACCGTGTTTTTTTGTTCCAGGACAGCAAAGTTCAGAAGAGAAGCAGGGACAGGCCCTGTGGGGAGAGCAGTGTACCTAAAAGGGCTCTGATGACTGCTGGTAATAAAGGTCTGCCAGGAAATGATTTAAAATGTGATTGTACTGAAAGGGTCAACTCCTGTAACCTTAAGGGACTACAACCCATTTCCTTATATTATATGTATATTTAAAACAATAAAATGTTGCTGATTCTGCACTGTACTGAAGCCTGCAGGAAACTAACAGGCCTCAGGCAGCAATGATATTTTCCTGTTACAAATGGAGTGGCTAACTGCTAAAGAAATAAAATCGATCTCTCTTCTCAGATGCCACTGATCTACTAAAAAACATGAGAAGTACTTGATTTCAGCCTTCACATAGGCTCAAGTCATTAACAGACATATAAGGGACCAAGAGCAATTATTATATATTATATAATCTAGTCTATCAGCTGTAGAGAACAATTCTTTTAAACTGTGGGATCAGACTGCCCTGATGTTTTCTGACATCAAATAAGCTGGGCTAGTGATGAACTTTACTCCATGAAAATTTATCAATTTTCATGATAAATTTCCATGTGCATTTTATTTATGTTGAAGACCTATGTGCTGCATCACTCAAAGGACGCCCAGGCTGATGCTCAGTGGGAGGTGGGATCTGCAGTGCAGTTGGTGCTTGCCCTGTGTGAGCAGTAGGCACAGGTTTCCAGCATAAGCTCTGGGCTTTTCCCTCCCCACACCTCCTCTTACTTCACCCAGGCTCTCTTAATGTCACCCCCAGGCTCTGTTGGTCATGCCTGCAGATTTAAGATGACTTAATTTTAGCAAATATTTTTAGAGCAGTCTGTGTTAGACTACTATGTCACTCAGCAGTGATGTACCTCTAAAGATAATTTTTGTTTTCACTGATTTTAGTGGGAACTTTGATGCTGGTGAGGTTTCGAGTTTCACTTGAACTCCTTGTAATGCATGGCCACAGCTGTGTTTTTTCATAATCCAGCAGCTGCTGCAACTTGATGTCTCGCTGCAGAAAGACCTGCCATACTCCTTGTTGAGTGAACAGAGAGTAGTATTCTTGCAGAGGTAGGCTGGAAGGCCACTTACCTTTTCTCCCTTTGATATCTCTCCTGACTTGCCAGTCAAAGTATATATTACATTAGTATTATTCAAGCTACTGGTATTCAGCTGACCAGCAATTACATGGAGTTTCACGAAGTACTGTGCTTTCTGTTTATTATCCAGAAGATCCTTCACCTAGAAGAGCAGAAGAACAGAGATTTATTTCAATACAGGCTTTATCTAAAAATAGTCTCATGGTGAATGCTTTTTTCCCCTCCAGCTGTTACATTCTGAAATGATAGGTTTTCTTCTGAAGAGAGGTGAACCAAATGGAGGCCTCTTTTGGTTTCAGTTCAGGTCAGATTACACCCTTATGTCCCTGCCCGAGCCGTAAGTGCCTCCAGAGTTGTCCAGTTCAGGGGAAGATACTCGATGCTGACCACTTGCATATCAGGCTACTTTTGCTTTGTTTTTTTAACTAAAAACATTATTTTTTTTAATCACCCTTACATAAAAGGGGACCTGTATGCCTCCTTGCTGAAAATTCAGATCTTAATTCAGACCCTGTCTCAACCAAGTGAAAAAACCTTGAGCATAGCCATGTAAGACAATCCAAAACTTACTTGAAGCATGACTGCATTCTACTCTAACTCACCACATTATTTTGTTTTTCTTTCAAGTAAGAAAAAAGACAGTCTCTGGCTCCTAGATTTAAATGTATCCAGAAGTGTACTAGAGCAAAAAGTTCTTCTGAATCTGTTGCACCAAAACACTTTTAACACAGACAAGATTTCTGAGGGAGCTAAATCACCCCAATTTAAAACCCTCTCTGTTGTTTACTTACATTTGTACCTTTGAGCCCCTTGTTTGTTGGTACAAGCACGGTAAATGGTCCCAGAGTACTCAGCGGCCATTCATAGACGTTTTCTTATACGGAGAGAGGGCAAAAAAAAAAGAAGTTTAAATGGAGGAAGGGACTGTGTAATCTGTGGCAGGTATGCAAGTGCAGAATAAGAAAGAACACTATCTGTGATTATTAAATGTTAATTTAAGATTCTAAAATCCAAGTCGTTGAAAGATGAGAGGTAGATGGGATGTGAAATAGAGGTGCTGCTGCATATTTGACACACGATAAGGCAAAATACTCAGAATGCTTCTGGCACCCCAGATTCTGCAGCGTGCAGACCAGGGTGATAGACAAGAAAACAGAATTTCTTTGGAGGTATGTCTTTACAGGAAGACAGCCTCCTGCTTTAAATCAGTTCAGTCTTCATGGGGTGAGGGATACGCTGCTGATAACCCGCTGGTAGTGCAAATATCAGCAAACACATAGCTGGTAATAAAAGCTGATGCACTGAAAGTTAATTAAAGTTCATTTGCTACATAGATGGTATTTCTGTTTCCAAGACAGCAGTATGAGACTACAGATTCTGTAGCTGAAGACATTATATATTTCTAATATTCAGCTCTTTTTCCAGAGGTTTAAAATCCGAACTAAAACCATCTTTACAGTAGTTATAGATATGTCATACCAGAGAATATACCTCAAAATTAATATGCTGTCTTGCAAAAAAATGTCGACTAGTCTGCTGTATATTCTTAGTTTTTGAAAGACATTAATGTGGAGTGAAGGTATTGTAAAATAACCTGTGCAGGTAATGTGTCTTCATAGATTCTGGCTGGTAAATCAAATGGCGTGTTTATGTCCAAAACTTAACCAAAGAACATAAAATCTGGATTGTTGTTAACAAATGGTGGCATCCAGGCACTTTCCAGATGCATAAGGAGAAACACAGAGAAACTGCAACTGAGCTCTCAGTGCTGAGGCAATGGATTTTGGTCTTTAGCGCTGAATGTGAAGGTCACTGCCAGGCTTTGTCCTTGGGCAGCTATGGGGCACTCTTATTCTGTTCTGGTCATGAATTCAGGATCTTTATTTTAATTGCTGGGCTCAGTGAAAAGGACTGAGCAAATTATATTAAACAGGAGGAAATTTTTCATATTTACAAATTTAACTTGAAGATCCAGCTCGATTCCAGCAGTGTTTGTTCATAGCTCACACTTGTGACCATGCAACAGAAGATGATGAAGACAGTTACGCAGTTCTCTTCGTGAGGTAACTGCAGTAACTGTGAGAGGCCAGAAGCTCTGAGACCTGACAGGGTCTCCACCTCACCTCTGTAGACAATTTGGAAACCTGGAGACACCCCAGCTGTGGCCAAGGTGCTCTGGTGGGGGGCCCTGAGGGTGATGGAGACCATAGATGGGATCAGTCTCTTCTCCTTACCTCTCTCCTCTTTCCTGGTGAAAGCAATGCCACTGCTGATGGCTGGGGACTGGGGAAGACGGACCCAGCTGGGAATCCTGATGGTTTTGGTGGACTTCTGTGCATTGTTCTAGATCAAATCTCAATTATCCAAATCAGTGGGGGCAGGGAGGGAGAGAAAGTGGGATGATCCCACTTATCCTACTATGGGGCAAAACCCACTGGTGATATCAAATGACGTGTGAAGGGTTGTGGGAAGGTGTTTAGCACTTCTGCTTGGAAGCTCTTGCAGATTGCATGACATGGTGAGCAAAGGCAGCTTTAGGCGGTCAGAGGAAGTCTGTGGTGAGTAGCATGTGTGCTGTGTCGTGCCGTTAGCGGCACCGTCCTGCAGCGGGGAGCATTGGGGGAAGACAGGGCAAGAGCAACCCACCCAGCAGGACCTGACTCTGCTTGCGTGTGGTCACTTACCCATGAGCGATAAGGCAGATGTCAGCTTGCCTTGCCACCGTCCTCCCACTTCAGCGTTCAGGTCCCGGAGGCGCTCCATGACATTTCCATAGCACACAAACCCATTCCCCACAGAGCCCTTCTGGCATGTACACCTGTGAGGGGATCGTCATTTTAGCTGTGGGCTGATGCCTTGTGGTGTCAGCGAGGCTCTTCCTAAACCTGCTCCAGGGGTTACTTAATTACTTCTCTGAAGGCGTTTTCAGGAAGCACCAGTGCAATTTAGTTTAAACTTCGCTTCTGTATGCTGTAAAGTATATCAGTGTGTAGGGCAACCTGGTGGCTGCTTGCCTGACGTGATGTCCTTCTGTCAGCCGGGCAAAGAGGCAGTGGTGTCTGTCTTGCAGGGCCTCTTTGAAAGGGGCCTACATGATGCCCCTGGCTGCAGTGCAGCCTCTCGTCCCCAAATGTTGTGGTTGCTGGAGCCCAGGAAGCCACAGAGCCTGCCTGCCTGTGGGCAAGGAGAGGCTACGGCATAAATGTGTGGGGTGCCACCCTTGTGGTGGGGAGGCGGTTGTGTGAAGCCCCCACTTACTACGTGGGACTCGGCAGGATTAATGGTAGTTATGTATGAAGGGGGTGATGGCAGCTCATCAGTCCTTGCGATAGCTGTTTGGGGCTGGTAGGAAAAGGCAGGCAGGGGTGTCAGTCCTTTCAACAGAGCAAAGTGGTTGTTTGTTACCCTGTCCTTTAAGTAAAACAACCATTTTGGGCAATGGTATTTTTACTTTAACATTATCTTTTTTTTCCGAAGCTGCTGAAGCACGATATCTCATGCTTTTTCAGAGGTATGCTTTATGCTGTTGCTGTGTCTGCACTGGAAATAGCATCTCATCTGTAACACCCTGGCTGTCCCCTGGAGACTCCAGCCTGCGAGAGGTGTCAGTGATGTATGCTTGACCCAGTCCTACATATGTGCAAAGCAGGCTCAGGTCATGGTGCCCATGAGAGCGACAGGGCATGCCTCAAGATGGGCTCAATGTCCTCACTGCCTTGGGATGGGCTGCATTTGAAGTAGCGTGTTGCAGCCAAGGCAAAATCTAAAGGAAATTTATGGAAGAACAACCCCAAGTGTCAGTCTGACATTTTCTGTCCTATAAGGGAGGGAACATGCCTCATGAAAACTGAATCTTATGGCCGTGAAATACCTCAGCTTCGCAAGAGAAGTGGGGAAGAAATTGTTGGTTGTCAGCGTGATTGACACATGCTTACTATTAGGTGCTGACGGGTACAAATGGTTGTGAGTTTCAAAGAGCAACTAGGACTTGCGTGTACCTTGACCTTGTGTCAGCCTGACTATTCACTAGGAGAGGTGGTTAGTACTCTCTAAGAAATCTGGACTTTTTAAGCCTGCCTCAATGTGAGGGCCCATCGATGCCTGCTGGTTTTGCCAATCTCAGCTCTTTCTGTTGCAGTCTTCAGAAAATCAGCCCCTTCTTGGCTGCTCCTGGGAGACTGGCTGGTGGTGTCAGCTCATTTACTCATCTTCAGTGCTAAAATTAAAGCAGGTGCTTCTCAACATGTAGCACGCACAGAATGAAACCCTAACTATATTTAGGAGGCTAAACAACTGTATGGTACGTGTTGCCAAACATTGGCTTTTAATAGTGCCTTTCCTAATTAAGTCTCCAGCACGTTCAGTATTCTTATAAGCCCTATCCATAATGATTCATCTCTCTGGATATTTTTTCTAAAGGCATCAATAGAGAAGGAACATTACTCCATGCAAGCAAAAGATGTTCTTTATGTAACTAATGGCCTAATCATTTGCGTGTGTTGTTTGTTACAAACACTCATCTGCCACTCGCACCCCACAGTAGTATCAACCTGATGCCAAATCATCTCCTGTTTCCCCATGTACGGTCTCCACTGTAGCTGTTTCTCCGGTGATAGCAATATTTGCAAATCCCCACAGACTCTGCGGTCTGGGGGGCTGCATATAGACTCAGAGGGGTGCTGTGATTTTGGCCAAGAGGCTTGAGCTTTGACTCCTTCTGGTCCTGGGTAAAAATAGCAGTCTAAAAGCATCTTAAATTTTTTGGATGCAATTCTGCTAGTGAGCTCTCTTCTTTTTAAGGGGATCTCTTGGGCAGAGTGTACGACTGTGGAGCCCAGATGAAGGGTTTAGGGCTGGGAGAGAGGAGCAGCTCCTCCTTGGGAGCTGACCCCTTTCTTCTGATGGGGTAAATATTGCCGTATTGATGTACATAGGCCCCTTCACTTCTGAGCAGAGAAGAAAAAACCTGAGGCTTCAAAGGAGCCGAGGAATAGTTTAGTAGAAAAAAGAAATACCCTTGAAATATTGCACAAATCAGATCAAGGTTTCAAAATAAACCTCTCCTCTCTTTTTCAGCAAATGGTCAGAAAGAAGCAGGTGGTTAAACATAGTAATTTTTTTGGCTATCATTTCCAGGGGGCACAGTGAACTGCAGAAATACCTACGTAGTTTGAAATTTCTTTTCTGAGGACAATATTGCTTATAACTGAATGGGCGTCCAGTAACACGGTTTGGATTTGACTGCCAAAGGAAAGCATTTAGCAATTACAGATTAGCACCTATTGCATGGGATTGAACCCTTCAACCTGTCTGTCCCCTCACCCCTTCTGATGGAGTAATTTACTCTGTGTGGCTGGGCTCGGGAAGGACCAGCTGGGTGCCTGACTAGATTAGTTTTGTTGTAGCTTTGTCTAGAGGATCTGGTTTGCAACTTGTACTGCATATGGCTTTATAGGTTTTGCTTTGAATGCCCTGTGTACTGTACGGGCTGGGTGCCTCTAAAGAGGAACAACTTTACAACAAACCCTGCTGGACTATTTAAACTTAGTTGTTTGATGTTTTCATATATGCTGCATGGACAGTGTAAGCAGGACTGAAAAAGATGGGAATTGTCACTACTTCAGCTTACACAGGAGGGGGAAGAGAATTGTATCTCTCTAGAAAAGGGGAGCTTGTCTTTCTGTCTCTGTTTTACCTGAAACTTGTATACTAGAGTTGGTTTATGAAGCTACTAATTTCTACATTGCGGAGATAGTCAGAGTAAAAATAAGAGTGAGATTAAAAAAGAAAATAATTGAGTTTAGCTGAGGGAAAGGTAGTTCTGCTTGGAAACCAGAGAGGTTATGGTCTAATATGCAGCGTAATTCTGCACCAGTTGAAGCTTCATAGCTTCTGGGCAAGGCTGAACATAATTACTGTGCTGAAGCAACGCCATAGACAGTGTCAGCACTCACTCAGGGAAGATCTATATGGAACGGAAAACAGAGACAATCTTGATTTTCCAGGAGGTTGTTATGTTCACAAGCTAAATAGAATCATAGAATGCTTTGTGTTGGAAGGGACCTTTAGATGTTTGTCTTTTTTACGTCTTTGTCTGTAGCAGAGATTTATTCCTGTACAAATCATTTGATTCTGGAGAAAGTAGAAGTGACTCTATATGGGGGAAGTTAACATCACAACTATGTCTTTAATAAAAACAAAACCAAAAACAAAAGAGAGGAAGCAATGTAGGTTTGTGGCCTCTGTTACAGCTTTGTGTTTTAGAAGAAGTAAAAAACCCCACCAAAACAAGCCCTCCCAAATGCATTTAAAATCTGGGATACAGCCAAAATACAGTGTCTGTCACTTACCAGAAACAATTTACTGTGCCCACGTTTACTAATCAATGTTTTTCTTTGCAAAGTTCCTCTTTCATAAATGGATTTTCCTTAGTTGGAAACTATTCAGTATAGTTTCAATTTTTTGCCAAATAGATAGTTTTAGTTTGATTTGAATCCCACTCCTTTCTACCATATTTGGTTTTGCCATTAAAGGTCACTGAATGAACGATGTGCAAAGCATTTGGATTGCTTGTTTCCACCCAGTCACAAATTTTTGATTTTCCCATTCCCAAATTCTCAAAACTTCCTCAGCTGTTGAAAATTGAGTTGCAACAGTGAAACAGTGACAAATTAGGAAAGAAAGGTCCTGATTTATGCAATGTGGAATTTTAATTTTCAACTCATGTTGCACAGTATAGTAGTATATACTAAGTATAGTATAAGTATATACTAAGTGCATTTTGAGTAGTATAGTATGCTCTAGAAATGAACTAGGGGATATTCTAGATAAAATTGTTTGAAATGCACAATAGCTTACACAAAAGTGGTGTTGATATTACACTGTAAGAGAAAGCTGCATGATGAAGCAAGAACTGGCAATAATAATACTCTCCCGAGTGAACGCTTTCTGTCTATATAGATCTATATGATAAATAATTTGTTCCCAACTTACAACTAATGTCCTGTCTTGTCTTTCACATTCAAACTCTCAGCTCCTGAAAACTAACATTTCAGGGACACCTCTTTAAACCCAGTACTAGTCATCACTGGGCTATCGAAACATGTCATCCAAATTGTTTGGTTTAAGATAGCTTTGTTAAGTTTAGTGTTAAAACTGACTTTCCTCCTAACACCTGTGTAGCACATTTCTGTACAGGAAAGCAAACTCTGCCAGAGGTTTTGCAGTTTCCCACATGCTTGTCTCGAGGCGTTGAGGAATCTGCTGAGGTTGGTGTTGCTTTCACAGCATGGGGGTCAGATTCTCTGGTATTAGTATACTAAAAAGGGCCAGGGCTCCAGCGCTGTCCCATGATAATTAATGCTGATTAATTTTTAGCATGCTGCCTGGCGTGTTTCTGGTCCACACCAAGTAGCGTTTTCCAAGGCAGTGCCCAGGCACAGTTGAAGGGATAGCGTGTGCCAGGGACTTCTGCCAAGAGGCAGCTACTCTGTTTTGGAAGAAGAAGAGACTTTAGCTGTGAGCCAGACCATGCCGCTTGCCCTGAGGAACAGAAAAGAGGTCTTGGTCCTTTTTATTTGCTACTGTAGAATCGACCTCTGAGTGCTATAAAAATAAAACTTGGTAGGTATTAGCAATTGGACTGATGAAATCAAACATTATGCTAATTGGTTGACCCTAACCCCATTAAATCTTGTAATTTTTCCTGATAAAGGAACCATTAATGATAACTTCGGGAGGTGTTCACCCACTGGATTTGTTTTCACAGCCTGTTTACTAGGGGGAGGAGGGAGAAACTGGGTGAAAGCTTTGACAAGCAAAAAGACTCACGTAATCTGTCCCGGTGCAACCATTGAGCATTTAGCTTTTTTATGGCAGGTGTTGTTTGTTTCACAGATGTCCATCATGCTGCATCCTTTCCCAGGTACAAAGTTTGTGTAATGCTCCTTGCATTCACAGTGGGACTAAATCAGAAGGATGGAAGAGGGGAGAGAAAAATTAGACATGCACAAATTGTGGATTTCAGAATACTTTCTGGAACTAGGGTCTAAGGACAGTGAGCTTCCAAAGCCTTAGTTAATCACCTGGTGAGTTCAGATGCAAGTATAAACCTTATCCATATTTATACAACTCCCTTCTAGGTTTTATCCACTCCAGAAAACTACTGACTCTCAGATAAATTTTCTTCAGATAAAGCCCTTTGGATTCACTTCTGTGACCAGAGAACATTTAAAATCAGCATGGTAGGTCAGATTTTTTTACCTCTGTTCCCACAGCCCTCTGCCTCCCAAAACGGGTGCCAACGCATATTATTAACGAGCGAGGCCTATCAGCACTTATATGAACATGAACTGCAGGATGACCCTGGATGACTGACTCCCTTTTTGGCTCTTCAGGGTGTCCAGGCAAAACAGGCATGGTCTTCTGAAGTCTTTCTTTCTCAGTGGCAGGAGTTTTACACATGGAAACCTGAGCCAGTTCCCGACAGCAGCCTTTATATGGTGCCTTTCACTGGTAGTCCTCAAAGACCCAGATTACTTCTTTCCTAAATACATTCACTGTAGACATTTATCTGCAGTACCTGTGTAAGCACCGTGCTGGTCCTACAAGCCCCCTGTGGTCAAAGAGAGAAAATTTAACTGGGAGAAGCTTAATTTCAGTGCCTTCATTTTGGGGAGGCAAATCTGAGCCTAAATATTCTGGGACAAAGAACACTACTGCCATTCTCATTTTCAGAAGGTAAAGCACCACATAGATACATACGGAGGTAAAGGGACTCACTCCTGATCACAGCAGGGCTTATGGTAAAGCTAGGAGTAGAGCTTGGCCTCCCTGAGGCCTGTTCCCGTACCCTTGTGGCTTCTTTTTGGACAGAAAGCATTATTCCTTCCTAGGCAGTTGACATAGGAATTGTCTGGGGCAATTCAACACTAACCTTTCCTGGACCATCATATATGCAAATGGTAGACTGTGCAGGGCAATTCCCATATGTTGCTTGGCAGGGGTCTATGGGTAAGCAGACTTGGCCGTCCCCTCTGTAACCTTCTTGACACGTACATTTGTGCCGATTTGGTCCAAGGTAAATACAGTCAGCATTAGGATCACAGACCTTTTTGGAGCATGGGTTGATAGCTTGTGAAAAAAGAAGTGAAATAAATGAATTATGGCCCACAGTTCTGAAACTGAAGATGAGGATTTGCCAGAGCACCTCCATGACAGACAAAGCCCGGGTAGACTAAACTTCTCATAACAGCCAAGTCTGAAGTATCGTGGCGACATGAAGACAGAAGAGAGGAATGTGTTTATACTAACATAGCAACCAACTGTTTGCTTTTGAACAGAAATGATCTCTTAACTTGGCAAATTGAGTTATAAACAGATTAAAACATGTAAAGTGCTCATTAAAATATCACAACTATTTCCCTGTTCTCTGGTGGATTTTAACCAGAGAAGGTCAGGTAGGTGATACAAGGTCTGTACAAGCTTTAAGCACGTGTTAGATCAGTTGGAAAATATTTCTCAATACAATAGGCCTTCACTGTTTTCTTTCCGGTAATTAAACACTATAATGTCATCTGTTCAGCTGTATGGAAAACTGGCCAGCAAGTGCTTTAGCCGAGTCTTCCACACTGCTGTAGTTTCAGGACTGGACTGGAAGCTCACTAGTTATTTCCATGAGCCCTTTTTTTTCAAGGCAGTGGCATTGTTTGTCCTTGTTTATAGTCCTGCAGTGCTTGGAGAACACCTTCTCACACCTTTGTGTCAAGTTTAGGATACGGTACATATTGTAGCTGGAAGATGGCAGGCCCTGGACTCATCTAAAAGGTGGTGATGCTCACTGTCTTCCCCTCTCCTCCTCCCTTTCTTCACCCCTCAACTGGGACTGAGAGAGCTGGCAATACTCAGCTTCACTCTTTCAAGCCTTCTCTTCTATTCCGGCATGAAATCACACACGTATACACATATTCACATGCTCGAATCGACCATAAGCAATGCCACCTCCAAGCAGAGTCTGGGGCAGCCGCAGCTATCCTCACTTACGTACTTAGCTGAGCTGGAGCTGCTTGTCCTCTGCTTCCCAGCCAGTCAAATGTAAAAGACGCTGGCTTAAGCCACAGATGACCCCAATATCTGAAGGTACTGGGACAGAGGAGCAACATCCACACAGACTGCATCAGTACAAAACCCAAGAGAGGTAGAGATACTAGCATCCCTCTTCTCTGCTGGTTGCTGCAATTTCTTTGTCTCTTGCTTGTCTATGCTGCCTACTAGAAGAACGTCACATTCCCTGAGGAGTGACTTTCTGATGTCTTGGTCTTGGATGGTGTTCAAGCCTATTCAGAGAGGATGACACCATAGTTGGGACGAAGAGGATTGAATGTAAATATTCCCAGACAGGATAAGAGGTATTGTATTTGTGGCCTGATCCAAGCCAACATTTACTAAATAGTGCTTCCAGCATCAGATACAACCATTTTCTTCGCTGCAATTGGTCTAGAAGGAAGAGCTGGTGCTGTAAGACATAAAGTAAGTGGAGGAAAGAAAATATGGACTCTTGTAATATAGTTAATTTAAGCATTCAGTGGCAAGTGAAGGACTCTATAAAGACAACTTTAAGGTAGACTTTTACCTCTAGCTGAGATACTATTAGCTTTGTTTCATGAAAAATAGGAAAGATAAAATGAACTTCACTTGTCTGTAGAGTTTATGCTTACTGATGAAGCTGAGCTGCCACATGATGGATATTCAATAAATATAAGCCCTTGGTTGCTGTTGTTGATTTTTATGGAAGCAAACTGTGAGGTCGAACTTTAGCTAGAGAGATGTGATAGGAATGGATTTGTAAGCACTGGTGACCCAGTATCCACACTATGTATTTCAAGGGGGTTTACTAGCTTTAGTCTGGTTGCATGGACTGAACCTGGTATCAGTTGGACTGATGTGCTTCTGAAGCACATTTTAGGGTTTAGTTTCATCCTGAAGGAATCTAGTTTGTGCACATGAGTCTGCTTTGGGATATGAACCCAAGAACAATTAGATGGTGAGATTTGGTTCAAAAGCGCACTTAGTATCAGAACTATAATACCAATGATGTTGTATACAAAGAACTCGGTGGACATGAAAATTACTCACGTTCACATTGTGTACCGTCCCCATGGTAGTTGGGCAGACACGTGCATTGCAGTTGTCTTCCATCCTCGCCTGAGGCAGTGCATCTGGAGTTTGCAGGGCACCGCAAGGCCTCGCATTCAGCTATTGCTGAGGGACAGAGTGCGACAGGTTAAGCTGTGTCTGCACACTGTGCCAGGAGGCATTGTGTTCTGCAGTATACTAGTTCAAAGTACGCCTGATCTAGGGACCATTGATCTCATTGCTGTCATCATTTTTCTGGCAATTGAACTGGTGATGATGGTTATGGGAGCTCACACACAGGGTTTGAGGTTCAGTGTATGTTTGGTTGCTCTAGAGTGACGAACCTGAGACTAATTTTATATTCGTCCTTGCCAATTCTAACTGTATCAGAGCTGTCGGATATCTCTTATACAGAAAACAATCTACTTACGCTGATCACAGCTGAGCCCTTTATATCCAGACAGGCAAGTGCATCTTCCATCCCCTGTAATTCCACTGTTGCATACTCCATGAACGCAGTCGCAAACTATATGGAGAGATGGATTGGCTTTACTGAATAATAATGGTGTTCGGAAAGACATTGTTAGTGGTTACCCATAGCAAATAGTGTCCTGGCCAACAACTTTGGCCAAACCAAGCTTTGACCTGAGTTCCTGAATTTATAGGCTTCCATTAATGAGATCAATACTCACAGCTGCATACATCAGTAAATAACATACTGATTTTTGCAGGCTGTTAATAACCTGGGGCCTGAAAATCTTCAGGACACATGCTATAAACACCAAACTGAGTAGTTGCTAATACCATAAAACTTGTAAAATTTGTCATACAGCCCTGAGCCAAAATTGAATATAACGTGTAACAGAGACCATTTTTATAACTGTTAACAAATTGCTCATTTTTGCTTCAATTCTGTTTGCCTCTGTTAAACACCTCCAGAAGAGATGAGTTTTGTGACTTTTTTTCCCCCTAAACAGAATTTATTTAGTTAAAAGGACAATTAATCACTGTGTAGGCCTCAGGTTTTTTTTCTGGACCTGTTCCTATATTCTGTCATTTCTGGTTATAAACCGTGTGACAACATGCGCACAAGATGCCGTATTCAGAGTCCAGGCAACTATGAGACCTTTTTATAACTGGGTTTTGAAGCCTTAAATGTACTTAAAAAGCTTTATGGTTGTAACTGTTTCAATTAATGGTAATGATGCTTTTTAAAAAGGCCCTTTACAGTTATACTCTCAAAAAGATGTACAGAGTTGTACTGGCGACTTCATGTTTAAGCTGCAGTGATGTAGCATATCCTCTTCCCTTTACAAACATATCCTGTGTTCATGCAAATCACCTACATTAATTAATTAGTAACATTCTATCTATGTTAGTAGTCCTAATATAAAAACCAGGAAAGTCTAAGGTATTGCTGAAAAGCAGTTAGTCACAAATGCACAGTACATATAGGTGCTTAGAAAACTTGGAGGAGCTCAAATATCTGAAAGCTGAAGTGTAAAATGTTGCTTAAATTAATATGCACTTGAGTCCTCTGGTAGCTTCTTGGAAAATAATTACATTTACAATCTTGAATTCATTCAAGTACCCTATTTTCATGAAAATGTTGGCTCAGTTACATTTCTGTGTATCAACACTGGCATCCAGTGGACAGCTGGTGGAAAAAGGGCTTTTGAGTCAGCAGTGGTGTTGGATTAGTGTAAAAAGGCCAACACGGATTGTTTAAAGTGAGGCCATTTGTGACTCTTTTCAGTATTAACTTTATGTAGATCTTGAGATCTTTTCCCCACTTCAATAAAGAAAGCTCAAACTTACCTGATGTGCAGTAAGGACCAAATAAATTATCTTCAGCACATTTTTCACAGGCTGTCCCACCAAAGCCTTTCTGTGAATCACAGAATGGAAATCAAAACTTAAGCTTCTCATCTGTCTCTATATAGATAGATACATGCTTACTTAGCAACCTGAAAACAGCATCTTTAGCTGCCAGAAGAAAATAACATGAAAGGTCCAGTCAGAAAATCAGAGATGACTACTGAAGTCTAGAAAACATTGTCTTTTGATTTTTTTTCTCTCTCTGTCTTTTTTTTTTATTTTAGATTTTTAGCTCTTACATTTCTAATCAAATCAGATGTTCTGAATATCAAGTTAACAATAAAGAACAATAATCAAGCCTAATGCCCAAATAATTCTTACAATTGTTAGGTTGTATTTTCTGACTACTTCTCACTCTGTCTCTGTTTACATGTCCCCAGAAGATGTGCTTTTGATGTAATGGAAAGATTAACCGTAGAGGGGGAGGTAGAAAAGATTCATTTGAGTTGTTTTTTTAAAAAATCTTTTTGGGTGAAGTTATTAAGCACTGCACATTGCACTCTCAGCAAAGGAACATTTTATTGAGAGTATTAGTCCCAAGTATAAGTCCTTTCTAATTAGGGCAAAAAGTCATAAGTAATAGCACACTCTTAAAAACAGAGGAACTCAAACCTCCTGTTTTCAGGAAGGTGAGATGGAACAGCTCTTTAATAATATCACCCAAAGTTGCTCAAGTCTGTAGAAATAATAGTGTGAAGATTAGTGCAAACCAAGCAAAAAATGAACTCCAAGCAGATCATCTCTCTTATTTCTGAAATATTTTCCTTTAATGATTTTATACCACATAATACATATTATTTCTTAGCAGAGCTCACATGCTATTGTTGTATTTTTTCATTTAAAAGAAGGGATGTACCTGACAAGTGCACGTTCCATCCCCATTTATACCCTGGGAGCAACGTCCTCTCCTGTTGCACGGTGACGCAGCTCCTCCTGGACAGGCTAGAAATGACAATGTTAAAGCCATCAGTCAGCTCGCTCTGGCCCTTATGCCTCCCTTGCACGTTAGGGTTGATGACCTCGGGGGCTGCAGGGTTTTGGGCCAGAGAGGGACATTGGGTGACTGCTGCTATTTTGCAGCTGTCCAAATCTCTTCGCTAGAATCTTGGCTTCAGTAGAGACCATCACCCTCTCTAGTATGGGAACTTAAACTAGTGGCTGTAATCAACAGATTGTACAAAAAAGTGGTTTTCTTATTCTAAAGTACCATATTGATTTTGTCCCTGCTGACCCGCCTCTGTCTGCAGACACTCTAAACTGTTAACTTTTTTGATACAAGTGGAGTTTGCCTGACCACTTCTGTTTGTTAATACAACTCTGATTGATTGAAAATTTGCTGTCAGAATTATATTTGATGCTAAGTTAGAGTTTAAATAAGCCTTTTCTTTTCCCCACAAATGGCATTTGCTTTATGTGGTAAGTTTTTCATTCTCCCCGCTACCTCCCATAAGACTGTGATATTTGATTCAAATGATCTTGGAAGTTAAAATTTGGGTATCTCATAACCCAATTCTGTCCAATGGGCTGTAGTCACTAGTAAAACTTGTGTGCCAATGATGTGCTGTGCTCTTCAGATCCTCTGGTGCTAAAACCATGCCACCCATGCAGTGGTACACCAGGTGAGACAGAGTCTGACCAAAAACCCCAGCCAGCAGGAGAAGCTAAGAAACAATAACTGCATTTCCAAATCAAAATAATTTTATTTTTGGCTGAGATTTTTCAATATTCAAATTTTTACTGAAAGGTTGTCTGTCGGAAATGCATATTTTTAGTCAGATTGGTCTGTCATTTTTTTCCCCCTGTAGGGATATAATTTTTTTTTTAATAGTTGTGCAACCTCTCCATGGAAATGATTTATTAACTCTCTTCCATAAGCTCTCTCTTCCTGTAATTGGAATTCCCATTAAGAACCATAATCCTGATGCAGGTGGTATTTAAATGTAGCAAACTTGAACTGCCCTCATAGGTTCTCTGCTGTACCTTACTGGTAGATTTATTGCTTATAAAGAGTCTCAGTTTGTTCTGTGTGGGTTGAGATGGGCGGCACTGGATTTATGCTCCCAGTCAGTAACTTAATCCTGTTTTAGAGTGTTTAAGTGATACGGAAGTTTTCATGAAAATGAATTTGATTTGGGCAGAGTGATGAGCAAATAAGTGGGTGTGTATATGTATACACCTAATTTTAGTGAAGGCTTTGGCTTTATATGATTTTATCAATATTTCTCAATTTATTCCTTAATATGAGGTCTGTTGGATCTGAGGTAAGCTTCTTCTGAAAAAAACGAGAAATTTAAAGATGAAAAGTTTAGTGCAGTTTATTTCATACATGCTGAAATAAAAAAGATTTATTAAGAGTTGAGATGAAGTAACCAGAAATGAAGTAAAGTAATAACTACATATACTTTAATCTTTAAAGTGGCTTTTAGTGAGTCTTGTTTTCTGACTATCATGTGATAGCTAAATCTCATCTTTAGGACTGGCACAGGTGCAAACTGTTTAATATTTGCTCTGAATGGAAACAATTTTAACTGCACTGATGCTTTTACTGAATGTGCAAACATAGAGAAATCACAAGAATACTTAGTTTATGGTATAAATTCTAGGAAAGCATACTTTAAAATTGCTGACAAAACAGTTTTTTTGCAGTTGATACTCATTACGCTTCCCCTTGTCTTCACTACCGCTTGTCTCTTGTTTTGATACCACCACCAAGGGACAGCTTTATCAGAAGTTTAGCAAATTACCATATTGTTGTATGAGTTTGGTCAGGCAGATAAAGCGCTTCCCCCGGCTGGCGGGGCCGCAGGAGGCAGTGCTGGGACACTGGAGTGGTGCTGGCACAGTCACCTGCTGCCACCCTGGTACCAGAGAGGAGCGAGACCTTCACTTCTGTTGAGGATGTTTTTTGAAAAGTAGTAAGAGAGAGATGTTTCTGTTTAACTCTTACTGCTGTCAGAGACTGAAGGCCTAATCTTTATACCTAGGCCAAAAGAGCTTAAATCTATCAGCTTTTTTTGCCTCATAGAGTTTAATTCAGCACTTCCCAAGTGTTTTCAAATGCAGCTTCTTCTTGGATTACCCCTGCAGGCTGAAGCAGTGGGTAGAACTTGTAAAGAAGATGCATTTTGGACATATAATTTGATAGAATTAGGTTTATTATCTTTTGTCTTGGCCTTTTTATTTCCTTTTAACTTTTTTTCTTTATTCTTGTAGTGCTTTCTACTCAGTTGCTCATAGCATGCACCTTTCAGTTGGTACCCAGGCGTTTCTTTGGAGCCATGCAAATATTTGCCCAGAGTGGGAACCTGAGCTGGGGTAGAGCTCCTGTTGAAGCCCATCAGTTGCACACGTGGGGCACCGGAGCTCTACCAGCTTTGGTATCTGTGGTGGGATGATACTGGCAGTGTTAAAAGGCTGTGCTCTTTTCCCCTGGACCTTCCCCCCCGCCCCGTACTTTTCAGTTTTTCCTTGATGCCTTTTTACAGAGGGATGGGCATGCGGCTTGTTGGCTTGGGGTGCTTCATGGGGAGGGAAGGGGATAAAACATCTTTCATTCACACTGTGTGTTTCAGCGTGTGCTATCGTTTAAGGAAGTCAGAGTGCTATTTAAGACCTAATTTTGTCATTGTCACCAGATGCTAATTGTGAAGTAAACCCCTAATCAGGGATTTTTCTCTGGCCTCAGGAAGGACCGTCTTTCCTCCAGACATTTCAAGGCGTGCCATATGCTCTTAGAGAGATTGCGATAATGCAAAGAGCTATTTTCTTCCTCCAAATGACAGCAGAAACAATGCTGAGACCTTGATTCTTTGCTTTTTGGGGCCAGGAAGTTTGTCCGAAGGAAGAGAGGGCTTCCTCGCCTCTGCAGCCTCCTGCCCACAGCAGTGCAGGCAGGTCTCCAGCTCGGGGGCAGAGAGCTCTGCCCCTCTCTAGAAACACCCATGCCCCTTGTGTGGCCTCCCAGAGCACCCTGAAGTATGGGATGACAATCACATGTAGCATTGCCTTCCTCCTACCAGGCACTTAGGCTGCATTTGGTGGAAAAATGGTAAATCACCATACAAGGGGTTATCTTCAGAAGAAGACAGGACCACACACTACGTACCCAGCCATTCGCCTATCTTTCCTCTAGAAGCAGCTGTAAGTTGGGGTTTGACTTTGTTACTTTAGTAGATAAATGACTGGTATTTAAATCATAGCTTGGGCCATGCTAAAATAATTTTTTAATCTATTTTGAGGACAAAAGGACTTCACAGATGTTCAACCAGACCTTTACCCTGTTATCTAAACCATTAACTAAAGGAGGAAATGCTCTGTCTGGGCAGGGAAACTTCCTCTGGGGGTCTTGATGCCCACCTCGGTAGCCTGAGGTTTGATGCACTTGTGGAAATGCTGAAAGGCTTTTCCTGAGGAAGGGGCGGCAGGAAGAGAGGCACTCCTGATTACCCTTGCTTCAGTAATGGCCTTTAGCATTCGCTGGAGGTTCAAAAAACTTGGAGGCAAAAACTATTTCAAGTTAAGCTGAAAGAAAAGACCTTCCTTTTGAGGGTCTTTGGAAATATTTCAGACTCAGATGAGGGTATTTTTGACCTAAAATGAAACATTTAAACTTGCAGTTTGAAAATTTTAATTTTTAAAATCCGTTGTGGAGATCCTCCCAAATGAAAAGTCATTTTGCAGGCATTGACTGAAATGATTGGTTTTGAAAATCTCAAAACCAGGGGGTTCCCTGAGTTTTTTGAATTTTTCTATGAATTTTTCTTTTTAAATGAAGCTTTGAATATGTGTTTTTCTCCAAATCCTCTTAAGTTTTGGCTGAAAACTGCTGTTTATTTCTATTCCTATAATAAGCTCTGAGGAGCAATCTTCTCATGGCAATAGTTTCTGAAAAGAAGAAAAATCACTGCTTCACCTCTACTCAAATTCTATTTAAAAAAAACAAAAAAAAGCTTACCCATGCAGTCTGGGCCCCAGTGTCCCTGGCAGCACTCAGGTTGTTCAAATTCCTTCATACAATGATGCCGACATCCCGGAAAAGATAGTGTGTGTGTTTTAGTTTCTAGATAGTACCTGAGGAAAAGAAGTTGGAGCTGCTTTAAAGTGCTTAAAAGCCTCCTGTGGAGAAAAATGAAATTCTTAAACTTCTTCTTTCGGTGTCAGACAAGAGCACTTTAAGCTTAGTTGTATTGATCTGTCTTTTTTTCTTCATTAAAACATACATTGCACATCTAGGTCTAAAAAGATCCTTGGAGCTGTTTCTTTTGCATAGTATATTTATCTTTTTTTCTTCATTTCTGCAACCTAAACACAGCAGTTTTCTCTTAAGTTTTGACTTGAAATAGTATTTTAAAAATTATTTAGTACCAAGGTTCTTTGAATGCTAAGTAAGCTCAAAATAGTTACATTTTCCCTAAAATAGTGCTTTTCTTTTTTCCTAATCTGAAAGGCAAGATTTCAAATTTGTTTTGAGATATTTCTTCCTGCCCTTCACCCCCCCACCTCCCCAACTTGGCAGTTTGAAAAATCTTTTATTTATATGATAATATATGATATAAATGATATATAAATATCACTTATATGATAATATATATATTTATCATATGATATTTATATATAATTCATATCAAGTATGCAGAATAAACAAGGAAGTGATTTTATGGTATCACTCAAAAGAAAATCTGATAGGGCATCGATAGCAATGTTTATTTTCCTCATATAATTTGCTGATTAACTTTAGGCTTAAAGTACTTAGAGTGAAGCTTGAGTTCTGGAGTTGGTGAAGCATAGAAATTGCATAGAAGAGAGCATTTGTAATATGAATCAACATTTCCTAATTCATGGAGAACTGTATGCACAGTGAAACGCTGTGACAGAAGAGATACCTGCAATCTGGTATCCCCGTCCCATTGGTAATTCTGGTGTAACCAGCAGGGCACTGGGTTTCGAGGTTTAAAGAGCAAGGTACACATTCAGTTTTCATTCGAATGAGCAGCTTTTGATCACATTGCTTCTTCATCTGTAACAGGAAAAGGTTAATTAAAAAGAAGGAAAAAGTTCTCTGAATTGCTTTAACTCTGCCCCCATTGGCATTGCTGAAAAATGACAAATTTAACTCAGCTTTGCTCTCACTCACAGACACAAGCTCTGTCCTGTTCAGCCAGAGCTCCCTGCTCTGGAGATAAACTAGGTAATAGACCACATATTAGAGCTTTGCAGTAGTCTTGTCTGCACAAAAGACGTCCAACCACTGCAGGATAAACCCTTCTAACTGTCATATTTCTCCTAAGAATGCTTTATCCACAAATGCTAAGTTCAGCAGACTGAAAAGCCAGGTTACTGAGACAGCGTCAGCCTATGGAGCGTTAGTTCTGAAGTTGCCTCACAAACCCAAAGCAGGATGGAGAAAGACAAGAGCCGGCAAGTGACTTCTCCATTCAACGGAAAAGCTAAACATAAGGTGTGGAGGAAGTTGCTCGTGGCTCTATGTGCACAGAGCACAGCACAAAGCCCTCGTTCCTCTCAAAAGTGGGTTTCATATTATCAGCACCACCGTATGGTGGTGGTGCTATGGTAATACGGCTATGGCTGGTATTTTCCAATTGGTGCAAAAGAATGACATCTAGCTTTGCATTCAAATCTGGTAGAAGTTATGGGCCTGACTCCACCAGAGCACACTGAGAAGGGCAGCCTCCTATTTTTTTACCTAGAGAAAGCCACAGAAGGAACCAGCCCAGCTTGGGAAACCTGGCCGTAGTCTTCTAGCTCGAATGCCAAGGGCTCGTGCCCCTTGCTGTGGAGGTCCCAGTTTCAAGAATGCAAATCTGACAAAAGACTTGAGAAGGTGGCAAAAAGGAGAAAAGGCTTAGGATATTGTCACAGCGGTGGCATTGTATTTTGTGGTTGTAGAAGTCATAGATTTGAAAATGTCTGTATAGCAAAAATAGTGTCGGTTTCCTACTACTAAAATAGTCGACCTATTTTAAAGCAAAAAATCTTTGCTGAACTGTATCTAATGTTGGCTTCATCTTCTTTCTTCCTGGTGAGTGTTTGTAGAAGTTCATAATTCACAAATGGTGAGAAATGATCTAATACGAGATACAATCTTTAAAATCCAACAAAAAGTAATAAATGAAATCATCATTCTTGGAGAGGAAGTACTGTAAAGTGCTCCATTTTCTATTCCAAAATAACCATTTATCCACTGTTCTCTAAGTATGGACACATTTAGGTGGTCTTAACTCACTCAAGCAATATTGACCATGAGAGACTTCCTATCTGACACAATAGAATTGAAATGAACTCTCTGAATGGGATTTCAATTAAGCAGTCGAGTAGTCAATTAAGGCAACACCTGAATCATTGCCAGGCAGTGTGAGGAAATGCTTAATGTTTATCTTGAAAAACTGTACCTGCCCACTGTGTGTATGCGTGCATGCATGTGTGTATGTATGTAGGGGCCAGTTCTACCAGCATCATCCATTTGAAAATATTTATATATGATAATAGTTGTCTGTGGACATTTTAAGAAGTTTCCCAGATTATAAAGCCAGGACAATTATACCAGAGGAGCATAATACAGGAAAATTGAGATTCTTGCATGAAATTTAGTTTGAACAAAAAGACCTTTTAGAAAGCATTCATTTGATTTGGAAATGGTCAGTTGTGGAGAAACAAACCGTGGTATGTTGCTTCTGTTGTAATTTGTTTGTGATGGTTTTACTTCAGTCTCTAGCCAAT
Organism: Balaeniceps rex; assembly: GCA_013401315.1. Lineage (NCBI taxonomy): Eukaryota > Metazoa > Chordata > Aves > Pelecaniformes > Balaenicipitidae > Balaeniceps > Balaeniceps rex. The sequence goes on along the minus strand of VYZW01019109.1, from coordinate 233,195 downwards.
GCTTTTCTGTAGCTTGCACGACAGGTAGGAATCTGTTCTGTTACAGAGTTTACTACTCCCTTCCTATGAATACTTACAGCCTGAGATCAAAGTATATTTTCTTTGTGCACCTAAATAAATAGCATTTCTTGAATTCCCTGCTATGACTGGTTTCCCAATTCTTGAGTCATCCCCCAGCTCTCCTCTGGAGCCTGCCCAGTTTGCCAATAGCCCTCCTGGATGGGGAGTGTCAGACCCACCCTGTCTGGGTGATTCCTGTGCACATGAACGGGACCTGCACACTCCCCCTGCAAGGTCTTCTCTGTCCCCTGCCTTGGCAAATTGAAAGTTAACCCTTTGTGCAGCAGCATCACAGCAGGAGCTTCATTTGCTATGCAGGGTGTATCCCAAGCCACCACTTCCAAGGATGGAGCCCATTGCAGTGCTGTTATGTGTTGCTTGATGGATATCCTCCAGTATTTCTGTCCAGGGATTCCCAAACAACATACGTGCACACGCAACCCTGTGCTGGCCAGGTAGTACTGCACCTTCTGGGCACATGTGGGGTGCTGCAGCCGCTTTGCAGAAGCTCACGGTTGGCCTGGGCAGGTACACTGGCACCTTGGGCAGGATTTCTACATGTGCCACAGCCTGGTAGTCCTGGATGAAGCCCTCACCCCAGTAGTTTCTCCCCTTGTTAGTTATCCTTCCTTCCATGTTTGTGATAGCAGCACATTTCAGTAGCGAAGATTGTAAGGATGTATCACAGACACTGATAAGGAGATTAAGTTGCATGAGCTCTGAGGAACTCCACTTGCTAGTCATTACCCAGTCCTAAGTACATTTCAACATCTATTTAGTTGTCAAATTTTAGTCTTTATAAATGTACTGTTGAAATCTGATTTGGGTAACATTCAAGTGTTTGGGTAGTGAAACCTCTTGCTGTTGTGTAGATGCATTTCAGGTGTCTTTGAAATAAAAAAGAGACTTTTTTCCAGATGTGGGCATAATGTGGTTACAGCTCGATCAGACACTTGGCAAAGCAATGGTGAGCAATGCCATGCTAGGAGGACTGAGCAGCCTCCCTGCCTCCTCAGCGGAGCCTGGTGCTGGTGGGGCACTGGACTGACCCATCTCTTTGGGCTTCAGGTCTAAGGTGGCTCCCACAAACTCAAACCAGAGCATCTCTGCACCTTGCTTCCTGTCCAAAACCACCTCACGAGGCACCAACATGAGGGAGCTTGAACACTTCAAGCCTTTCAAAACCCCAGTGCTCAGCACCAGTGCAGCCACCTTAACGGCCCATCCTTAACGAGAGACTCTGCGTGCACCAGAGCGAGAACCAACACAGCACAAACGCGCAGTCTGGGCACCTTAACTCCTGTGAGCATTTCCACTGAGTCAAATCAGTACTGTTAATGTTGAAGGATCATAAACTCAGAGTGTTGGCTGATTTTTGAGCCTTTAACCAAGTATACTACTTAAGCCCTGCTCCTCGCAGATGCTTCGGGTAAGCCATTAAGAGCCTGGATAAACTGCTGGGCTTGTAGGATATTAAGGTTCAGAAGTGAAAAAGCTGTTGGTAGGAGTAGCTGAAATGATCTCACTGCCCAAGTGGTCATCAAAAAGGCACCTTATAAAATTTCGTTTTTGGAACAAGAAAATTCAAAGAGATCTTGAAAAGGTAAAATCTAAATAAAAATAGGTTATACCCTTTCCCTACTACCAGCTATAAAAACCTCTTTATTTTAGAATGGTGGGGTTATTTCCACTTTCTCCCACTTCCTCATTTTCCCTTTTGCTGTTAGGGAAAAATGGAAGAAAGGTGATTTGTTAGTGGCTCTTTTTTTAGAGACAGAATAAGATTAACACATTGCCCAGTACCTGTTTGTACTTTTCAAATTATTTTTCCATTAAAAAAACCCAACCAACCAAACAACAAAAAACCCAACCTGAGTGGCTTCCCTTTTTTTCCCCCCACAATTTCGCCCTGTCCTTTTGTTTCCTCTTCCACAAGTGTTTTTTCTCCAGAGCACTGTAATTTAAAGCCTCATGTTGAGTGGTAGTTTAAATGAGTGAATGTCTCGCTGTTGAACTCCTGGTTCAGATTTGTAATCCATCACTTTCTGACTCTCTACCAGGGTGGTGAAAACAGGTTTTGTGAAATTCCACAAATCCATAGGATTTGTAATGACAAATGCACCACTTCCCCAAAACTCTACAATCTTTTACATAAATTTATAACTTTGTACAATTACTTCCAATAGCTCAATTCCTTAGAATTTTTTCCCCACCTATCTGAAATAGCTTTTCCTCCTTGTGGTTAGTAGAGCGGATAATTTTCACGACGGAAAAATTTTTGCTTTCATCTTCTGACTTATCAGAACTTCTAACAGTTTTCTTTTGTTGTTTTTGATAAATGTGACAGCTACAGTCTTTTGCCACGTTTGCCATTTTTTAGAGACTTTTTCAGCGTACTCATGACATATCCTTTGAGCCAAATTCTCATGTGGAATAAACAGATGCATTTCTGTTATTTCAGAGGACTGAATTACAGAGCTCTTAGTTTATAATTCAGTGTCATATGCATCAGTGACTGTTAAAGTGGGTTTTTCTTCTATAAGATACAGTATCTGATAACTATTCTCTCCATAACAGTGAAACAACCCCCCCCCATAGTGTAATACAGACATATAATACTTCATTACTTAAATAAAAAGCTGTTTCTTACCTCATCTGGGACTTGTGATGTCAAACACAGTTTCACTGCAGCCAAAAAAGCCAAAAAGAATAAAGCAACTGGATTTTTTTCCATTGTGAAGAATTTGGGTTTTTTCCTTCAGAGCCCTCCAGACATGAGAACTAAAATTCTGACGTAAAGTGATTGTTTTTTGGAGGTGCTATTTCTTCTGCATTCTTAGGCAAATAGTTTAACAGGACTCTTGTCTTCCTGAAGGAAAATGAGTGAAGGATACAGCACGCAAAGCTTGCCTGCAGGCAGGAAAAATTCCAAAACGCAGGGTATTTGCTGAAAGTTTTCACTGCAAAGCTGCATAAACCCTTCCTAACTGAATGACAGGATATCCTGATGGGGCTCTGTTCATTTACCCCTCTCTCTGAAGCTGTTGACAGTACAAAACCAAGGACACTGAACTGTTATGACAGAAGATGTTTTCTTCTTTTAGGTGGGCATGGACAGGAGCCTGGAGTAACTGCTGTGCCTGTTATCGTTACATTTGTTCAACTGATCTAAGGCAGAGCAAAGGATCTCTGGAAGTTGGCTTATCAGCCCTAATAACGTAAGGGTGGGTCCCCTGAATGTGGTTCTGGGAAAAATACTGCCGACTTTATCTCAGGAGGCCAAAAGAACATCTTCCAGCTTTGCTTAGCTGGATAAAAAAGGGGATTTTTTTTTTCTTCTTGTTTTTTTTGTTAAATCATTTTCACTGGTTTCCTGGAACTTGGCTATGTTACTTCCATATTGTTAGGAGGGATGAGTAGACAGACAGACAGACATTTTGAGTTGCCCAAATCAAAATTGTTTCTCTATTTTCTCAGAGTTCTTCAGGTCTTTTCTAGTGCTGCTCTTTGCTGCTGCTCTGGTCAGTCTTGTAAGGGCAGCCTCTCCCATTTCTTAAATAGCTAATACTTTGGCTACCTCCAGTTTGCCAGCTTTGCTTTGTGCCCCTGACATTGTAATTTTTCAATCATTTGAAGGCAATCCGTAAGCACACCTTAATACAAAGTTGTATTTTAAAACTATGTTACCTTTTTGACAGAAGAATCCACACAAGTACAGTGCTGTAAATATAGTGCTTTCTCCCAAATTCCTGTTTGTAGTCATGGCTAGATGCTGCATTCACCTTTAGACCACAAATGTAGTGCTTGATGCAGTTGTAACCTATTATCTTGAACTCCATGTTGTTTTCCTAAAGAATGCAGTGGTGATACATATATAATACACAAATTCATCTACTTTTGTTACATGCTCTAACCGAATACTGAAAAATTGCTGGTAGAAGATGGCAGGGCAAGATGTTTCCTGCGCGCTCATCAGATCCTGTTCCTTTCTGCTCTACAATGAGGAAAGTAAATAATTTCTTGTTTATGCAGACAAGATAGCAGCCAGGGGTCACGACGTACATGCTGACGGTACGTATGGCCCTGAGAAGTGCCGTTTCTCTTTTCTGAGGTCAAGGCCTTTCCCGTTACTTCGGTTTTGCATACAATGTACAATCTGGCCTGGCGGAAGGAATGGCTCAGGTTTTTGTTCAAAAGAGCAGAATCCTGGAGGATCTTCTCTCCCCTGTGATGATAGCCCACAGCCACATGCCATCCTCCGTGGGATGTTTGGAGGAAAACTTTATCTTCCCTCTTCTGCAGCTGTGCTTTATTGGAGCGTGGGCAGGGTGGCTCTCTGGGCAGGGTCTGCGCTACCTGGGCAAAACAAGTTTGCCTGGTCCCTGCCTGTGTCATGGCAGGAGCTGACAGCCTCTGCAGCAGCTTGAGGTCAGCAGGGTTTCTTGCCTGTTGCCACTTCAGACAGCACAGTGGTGAAAGGAGCTGTAAATCAAGCACGTCCCTTTCCTGTCCTGTAGATCGAGATAAAAAGCAACACACATCAGCTCTCTTGTTATCTGCTCTTACCTCCCGTACAGGCATTTGTGCAAAGTGAACTGTTTTTCCCTTTCCTTCCTCTCCCTTCTTGTTGGAGCATGGTCTCCCCACTAACCCCCATGATGACCGCTTTCCCTGCTCCAGAGGGACTGGCCACCCTTTCCTCGTGTTGGTGATGGGGTTTTCCTTGTTCTCAGGGGTTAAATACAGACTGTGCCAGGCTCTGACTGTAACTCTGCCTGGCCAGCTCCTGCCCTGCTCTGAGCAGAAATACAGGCTCATACATTACCTGGTGCACAGGACGGGGCTCCCTGGGGATTTGGGGGGTGGGAAGGTGGCACTCCAACACTCAAAACAGCCTGTGCAGTGTGGCACCACTGCTGATGGCAGTGTACCTGCCAGCCAGCCGGGTTGCTGGCGTACTACCTTGCTCAGGAGGAGGCTGCCTTGGTGGCCTGGCCAGTGCCAGAGGTCCCGGGCAGCTGCCAGCTCCAGCGCTGCTCTCTGTGCTGGTGTTGGGTGCTGGCATGCCGTCAGCATGGGCAGGAAGCCCTGTCTGCTGGGTTTCACCCTTTGCTTTTAGAAATGTGATGGTGGTGGTCTCTGCAGGCTGGAACCTTTTTCCCTGCTGGTGCCAGGGCCACAGGGTGCCGAGGGGTCCGCACACCTCTGGGATCCCCATTGGGGTTTTCACCCGTCAGCGTGTTACCCTGCACATCGCCGCATCTGCGCTGACTTTTGTCTTGGCTCTCCTCCAGCTCCTGCCTTGACGTGTTTGTATCCTGTCCTGGCTGTCCAGCCCGTATATTTCTGGGGCTGTCCTCTTCCAGTGTCGTGGTGGCAAGCTATCATATTCTCCATATTCTCGTTATCTTGCTGCTCATACAGCTCAGCTGAGGCCTTCATGGTCTTGCATTTCCTACTCTTACTTTTTCCTGGCTTTAGCAGGATATTTTATTTTATCTTTGTGCTATGCCTCTTTCTGTGTCCAGCTGGAATGAAGGAGAGGTCTTGGATCTCTTTGGTTCCTACAAGAAGGTGAAAATTTTGGAAGCCTTAGATGACAAATATCAAACTACAAATGTGTCTGTGGAGTTGGTCCCCTTGGATTTTTTAAAAATAATTTTGATACAGGTGAGGGAAGTGAGAGCAAGGAACGTGGGAGTGACAGTGACTGTGGGCACAGATGCACCTGAAAGCTGGGATCAATTTGACATGGAGGAGCCCAGCCAAGCCTCCCTGGGGATATCCTGGCCACTCAGATGCTCCCTGTCTCAGCTGCTAGTCGCCCTTGTACCTCTGAAAACTTTCAGGTTGCAAGCAGCCTGGTGAAGATTAGTAAGAGTCGTTGTGTGTGCTGTAATACTGTAAATACCATGGGCTGTGGCATCCACTCGTGTGCGTCACAGCCTTCCTCCGCTTTGCTATTGCAGTCCTGGACTGGATGCTCCTACTTTAGGTAGATGTGAGCTGGTTGCCTTTTTGCTTTCTTCATCCACCTACTGCCTCTCTCCAAGTTGCTCCTTCTATTTCTGTGCTGAAAATGTCAACCAACCAGAGAAAACGTGATGGTTCATTTATGTAGGTGTTTTTGAAAACAATATTTTGTGCTGCAACTTATTTCAGCTTTACAGTGAGCTAGTTGTTCTTTCTCAGAGCCAGGCATCTGGTGCATGAGGTCAGTTTAAAAGTGAATAAAAAACAGTGGAGATACAGACACGATGGTTGCAGCACTCACCTTCCTCTACACAGTTTTGACAACCCCATAATTTCTTGCATTTAAAAAAAAAATTTAATTTATTATTGACTACATGACTTGTATTGTATATCGTTCCCTTGAGCTTTCTGCATGTGAAGCTCTCTCAACCAGAGGTGGCTGAACAGCATATGATGAGCTCTCAGAGACTGATACAAAGGTCAGCCATTTCACAAACAATCATATGACAAAAGCACCATTTTAGAGGAAGAAATAGAAAAGAAATATGACCATTTTGAAGTAGAGCACTCACTTCAGCCTGAACATTCATGAACTCTGTGTAATAAAAGTTGGTACTGCTTTTCTGGTACATCCCACCCTACTTGCAGCTCAGCTCCTCTCCCAGGGATGCAGCCTCGTTAGTGAGATCGTAGACAGTGTCAAGGGTGAGGGCGATCTTGAGCTAAATTTAATATTCTTGCTTAGTAATTTGAAAGTAAGCAGCAGAAAATAAATGAATTACTGTTTTTTACTGTATGTGGCTTCTGTTTTAGAGCCGGTCACAGCAGGAAAACTGTCCCAGGGGTGTCTGAATACAGTTTGAGGCTCCACATGTCTGAGGAAAGTCACTTTGCTCTTTGTTTGGAAACTGGCTAAAGCACCTTGCAGAGGGGTAGGAAAAGATAAAATGTGCTCAGAAGAAGAAAGCTTCCTAGGGGGAGGGAGGCTTTGGCTCTGCCAAGAGAAACGTCTGAATGCTAATTGTAGGTGGGAGGAAGGGGGGCACAAACCATCAAGTTGCCTAGGAGGAGGCTTGGGGAAAGCAGGGGGGGATATTTGGGAAATACTGCCTTTGATTAACACAGACTTAATTGGAACGTAACAAAGAGATTAAAAAAAAAGGTTTGGCAAGTTAAATCTTGCCAGTGCCATACATCTGAGGAAGCCAACAGTGGCCTATGGAGAGTCTGAATGGGCAATGTGGAAAATTTTAGGGGTGTGTAATTTTATCTGTGGGGTTATGACAGCCATCATTTTGAAACACGGTGACTATCAGAACTAATTAATTCTCCAAGCCCATAGGATGCATTAAGATAGAGCTGCAGCTGGTATGCTGAGGAATGCCGCGCGCCCGGCAGAGGCCATCGCTTTTATCAATGTTAATGAGGGAGAAGGCACAGACAGCTGATCTAAACCCGAATGCGTTCATGATGCATACAGCTGATGGCAATGCAGACTGCCAGTCAAGGGGTGGTCTTAGCCATAGATTAGATCCTCATAGTGGCCTCTTCAGCTTTCTTTCTTTCCCTCTTTTTTTTTTTTGTTCTCAAAAGAGTCTTTCAGCTGGTGAAATTGTAAACAAAAGGCATTCTAGCTAAGGCCGTGGCGGAGAGGGCTTTGCTAGGGAGACATGAGGAGAGTAGCGTACGCAGCCCTAACTTGGACAATGTTATTTACTACGAATTTTAAGGGGGTGTTAGGTGGGTGAGCTGTAAGGCTGAGCTTATAATCAGCACCATGCTCTAAAGGGAACAACCACAAAACCAGGGTCTGCTCGCAGGTACCTCTGCTACCCTTTCATGCTATAATAACATGTTGCTTAAAAAAATGAAAGTCATGCTCTAGCCATAGTTAAGGCCCCATGCCCTGTAGGTCCAGCAGGATATAGGACTTATAAATAGGTCCCTGACTTGTGGGAAGCATTCCCCATGTTCAGCTGTGGGACATTCCGGCCAAGGTGTACAGGGGGATGAAGCTACAGGGTTGCTGGGTGGCAATACCATGGGGGTGAAGGGAAGGACTTAGTAACTTGGACCTGGAAATGTTGGTGGCGTAGAGGAATATTAAAGCCATGTTTGTGTCCCTGTGTCCGCTCTCCATCTTCTGCATTGCAGTTCTTGATAGACCATGCATAGACTTTGGTCCTGTGTTGCTGCCAGCTAACGGCATGGTAAATGCAGAAGGTACTGCCCTGGTACAAAATCTTGACTTGAACACTGTGGCTCTTCCTGGCAATATAACACTCTTCAGAATCGTTAAATCTCATATTTAATGGAGTTTAAATAACAACACATTGCTTGCACAGATTTGGAATAAAATGAATCACAGTTATGAGCTGCTGGATAAATACACCAAAATAAACTTGTAGTTTGAACGTCTTTTTAGTTTGTACTTGTAGTTTGAACTTGTAGTTTGAAACATCTGCCTGTTTGTGTAATGCCAATGTGTAAGAAGCTTCAGCTTTAAGATGCAGTCAAAGGATATCGGAAACTAGGAACGAATAATGCACTTACACAAGATGAGAATGTGGCTGAAATGGATCCTGATGGCAGTTCTCAAGCGAACCTATTTTGCAGTTTATAAACATCCAGGCAGGAAGGAGACTCAGGTTGTTTGTATGTGTCTTGTACTTCTGCAGTTCTGCTAAGATTGCAGAATATAAGGCCAAAATACCAGGAAAATCCTGAGATTCCAGTATTTGGGTTGGACAGAGGGATGTGGAGCATGGATTTCTGGTGCTGTAAGTGTTACATCGGTTTCTCCAAGCCCATGGTAGAGAAGCAGGACAGAGAGCGGCACACACGTTTCAGATCTTAGCAGTTGGCCATGGTAGAACTGGGGACGTCTGGAAACCCCAGGCACCTAAAGGTAAGGGAGCTTGCGAGTCGGGGGAAGCAGCAGAGGCTGTGTTGCTACTGCGGTGTTATTACCTGCTGACTTCCTTCCTTGCTCTAGACAATGCAGAGTTTGTTGTAATTTTGGCCTACGTAGAGCTTAGCTTGCATGCTTTCATAGTAATGCCTTTGTTTTGACTGGTCAGACTTAAACAAAGTTAGCTTAATATAGTTAATAATTTACTAGTAATAGAACTGAATTACAGATAATGATGTGGAGCAATCAACCTTTGCTCAGGTTTTTTTTTTTTCTTTCTTTTAAATGCAACCCTTATAACATTATCCAAATGTGCGTGTTTACGGCTATAGTGAATTGATTTCAGCCAGTTATCTTGTCTAGGAAAAGCCATCTCAAAATTTGTTTGAGAAAGAAAATCATGCAGAAGACAAGCTGGCATAATTTCCACAAATAGAATAACACAATGCCATCTTTCATTGTCTTCATCCTTATGATATATAAGCTTGCTGTGGTTTACATCGGGCTACAGGGATCTATTACGTGCTGCGCTAGATGGATAACACAGTGTGGGCATGCAGGATGGTAATCCCTAAGCCATGACCCAAGGGCAACAAGTTGCCCACGGGGACATCTGATATTGCTGGGAAGAGCCAAGTGTGGTGCTGCCGGGCGTGCGTTAGCTGGGTGCAGGCCAGCAAAGGTTGCAAACCACTGCCCTAAGAACTAGAGCTGGACTTGGGATAAGGAAGCTCAGGCTGTGTTTTTGGCTTCATTGCTTAAAGATGCAGACAAGCCGCTCTCCCTTCTGCCTTGGCTACATCTTCTCTCCTTTCTGCCTTTCTGTAGTTTGTCTGCCTTCCACTATCCTCCAAAAAGTGACACCTGCGGCGAGGATGGCTCCGGTACAAGAAGAAAATGCTGTTTCTCCACCTGCATCCTCCATCCCTCTTCAGTGCATGCATTTTTTTTTCTTAAATCTTTCCTGCCGCAGCCTGCTGGGGAGGGGAGAGACAAGGGTGGGCTTACTACCTGGCATCTCCGGGGTCCGGCTTGCCCTGTTCTGGGGCGGTTTTGCAGGGGGCTCGNCCTCCCCGCGGGACCACCGGAGGGCAGCAGAGCCCAAGCCACGGCTTCAAACCCCCCCAAACCCGCAGGCAGCAGCACCTAGAAGGTGCTCCTCGGTCCCCACGACCCCTTGCGAGAACCGTGAGGGAGGCGGATCCCTGCGTGGGTAACCCCACTGCAACGCAGAGGAGACGCGGCGGGGGGTGAAAGCGTGAGCACGTTTCCATGATGGAGGTGTACCGTTTTCCTAAAAATATTCTGAGAGCATGTGGGTAGAAATAAATACATAAAAATAAATATATATTAAAAATATATAAAACAAATATACAAAAATATGTAAAATAAATATACAAAAATATGTAAAATAAATATATAAAATGCGATTATGGCAATATTAAAATGATGCGTGATTTTTATATGATGGAGAAGTTTGGAAGCGTTCATCTAGTTGCAGAGAGTACATAGGACACGGGTAGAGGGGAAAAGATACATCCAGATACCTGCACGAACATACGCTGCATCTCAAAAACTGAGCACCCGGGGAATTCCCTTTCCCCTGACTCCTACTGAGTTGTACGTACTGTATGAATAAAAACATTGAGTGATTTCAAATACACAGGAGCATCTACTGAAGTTCCATCTAAAAGAATCTGCTTTGTACCTTGTATGTTGAAGACTAAACTTCATTAGAAACCTTACTGTTTTCTTACTGTGTTGAAATAAACATACAAGCATTCTTTCCAGTTATACAAGTTACACAGGTATGGTAAAAAGACTATACTTTGTGTTAAAGACACCAGAAAGTCTAAATAAGCATAAAAATGTAAAGTCAGTGTAACTAGCAATGAGAGTAGGCTGAGGAGGCATATGCAGAAAAACCTCTTCAAGGGCTCACTTATGTGTAGCAAGGCTCTGTACAGAAGGCACTTGCGAAGAACCGTGCAAAGTCCTCACCCACGAACATAGATAACTTTTGGATATGTCTAATATAAAAAAAAAGCTGCAGTTTTGAAAGTTTTGTTGAAGAAGTTAAGTATTTAGAAGTATGAAGAGTCCAGAATTAAATGTCCTCCCCAAGAGGATTATTCAGTTTAGCAGAGACAGTAACATGAAGTATTCACCTGAAGAGAGGAAAAACTAGGTTATGTAGGGGCTATGAATTATAAACTTTCTAGTTTTTGAGTGCTTGACTTGTTCTCAAATTTTAAATATGGAAATGTTGGTTTTTTTTTTTTTTTTTTTTAAGTTTTGGAGATGTAATCAACTAGCTTACATTAAAAAAAAAAGACCAAACCCATCTGTAAATGGAGCTTTAATGTAGTTATTTCAAATCCACTGAGGTTATAAGCAACAGAAACAAGATCTGATGGTGTGAAACTCTAAGCAGGAACAATGTTAACCCTTTGGCCCCGGTAACATCACTTGTCTTTGCACATGTATCTTTTCCTGGCCCTGCCAGATAGTCTTCCAAGACTCTCACCCAGCACTATGTCTCTGTGATTGCAGAATGTATTTTAATATCATTTAGCATAAGCAACGCTCTAGCAGCATAAAGACAGACTCTTCCACATTCACATCCTCTTCAGCATCCTCTTCTTGTGCATGATCAATGACATTAGACCAGCCAGAATTGAAAAGTCCCTGCAGTTGTACCACGTGTTGTACGCAATGAGTTGTACCACGTGAGTGTACATAACATGACAAATGCTGACTGGCTGTGCGTAGTTAGTTAGGGATAAGGAACAGCACTGTAGGACAATGCAATTCAAACTTCAGCTTTTTTTGTTTGTTTTTAAATTTTGACCTGCGGATGTGAAATTACGTAAAAACTTCAGGTATCAGTTGGGGAAATGACATTATCGCAGAAGAACGCTGAGACATAACCTAATGAACCTCACCTTGTTCAATAGCATTAATATGCTAAGGTGAACCAAATGTTAGCTTCTGGTTTCACCTCCTGGGGTGAAAGACCTCTGCTTCCTAGGAGAAGACCAAATAGATAAGTAAAGATGGGGCCTAAAATGTTTTAATGACAGAAATTCTCTTCAGCCTTCTTCTGACTGTGGTATCTAGTTCCAATCATCCCATCCCATGAAGAATATAGAAGGACTGGAAGGATCTGGACAATGAAAATGGTGAAGATTAGAAAAATAGGAAGTGATAAATGCCTGTGTGGTGTAGACAGAAGACTAAAAGTGATAAAATGAATAGAGGTATTATGAAGTGTGTAGAGAAGGTAAATGGGAAATTCTTCCATTTTCTTTTATTGTAATTCTACAATAAGAGAATGTTTGAAAGAATTACCTTTAAAAAAGACAAAAGAAAGTTATTTCTTTGTAAATTAGAGGTTAAAAAACTTTTAGTCCTTTCTGGTAGTGCAACTTCTTATTTTCTTATTGTCTATTTGTAGGTAGATAAGTCTCCATATCTCTTAGAAGTTTGTGGTTGAGAGGAACCAGGCAGAAAACTCTGTTTCACAGACTTCCTATGCAGCATTTAGCTAGTATCTGTAAGAAGCAAACTCTTCTTTCTTGTAGAAAATATTTTGATTTTGAATAGCTTTGTTTTGTTGCAACTCAGAATATAAGTATTCACAGGTTGAGATGAAGAAATTTTACTGCAGGAAAAATGAAAATGTTCACCTTTTTCTACCTTGCCTGCTGGGTAAACCATCTGCCTGGCACACTGGACTCCTCAGGGATGTAGTAGCTTGTCTTAAACTCTGCCAGGAAGCAGAAAGGCTCGGAGCAATTCAGATGCCTAAACACAGGCATCTAGTGCCTCTTTAGATGCCTTTGGATGTTCAGGACTAGTGAGTGCTGTGGCCTTCTGGAGCAGCACCTGGCAGTCATGTGGGATACCATGAGGCATCTGAAACAGTCCTAGGCAACTGTCCTGGTTTCAGCTGGGATAGAGTTAATTTTCTTCCTAGTAGCTGGTGTAGTGCTGTGTTTTTGGTTTTAGTAGGAGAAGAATGCTGATAACACACTGATGTTTTAGTTGTTGCCAAGTAGTGCTTAGACTAGTCAAGGACTTTCTTTTTCAGCTTCCCATGCTCTGCGAGGTGCACAAGAAACTGGGAGGGGGCACAGCCAAGATAGTTGACTCAAATTGACCAACGGGCTATTCCATACCATATGACGTCATGCTCAGTATATAAACTGGGGGGAGTTGGCTGGGGGGCAGCGATTGCTGCTCGGGGACTGGGTGGGCATCTGTCAGCGGGTGGTGAGCAATTACATTATGCATCACTTATTTTATATATCCTGTTATCGTTATTATTTTCTCTCCCTCTGCTGTCCTATTAAACTGCCTTTATCTCAACCCCAGGGTTTTACTTTTTTTTCCCCGATTCTCTCCCTCATCCCACCGGGGCGGGGGAGAGTGAGCGAGCGGCTGTGTGGTGCTTAGTTGCCAACTAGGGTTAAACCAGGACAACAAGTAAAACACACCCTGTGGGCATAAGGACTCCAAGGAACTAGAAACCTGAAAGAGCTGCAGAGTTTATAGGACTGCTGAGGGCTGGGCCTAGGATGACCACAGTTGTCTCCTTTCCAAGTTCTTATTAGGTGAAATTCTATAGAATTACGATTTTAAGGACATAGATTACCTTCTTGCTCACTAGCTTGGCTTCTGTGGATCTACAAGTTGGGAAGCACAGGCTGCCTGGAGGTCCTAGGAGCTGCAGAGCGTGGAAGCGATGTTCTGAGGGAAAATCAAACATGCCTCAAAATCAATATCTTCTCTCAGAAAAGGTTTTTCGGAACCCGGGTTTCCTGTTGGGAAATCAATATAATGGAAAAATCACAACTGGTTGTTCATCTGATGCAGGCTGCAATCAGAGGGTAGAGTAGATACTCATCTGTTCCCATCAACCACCACTGAGTATTTCAAGAGATGTTATGATGCAAGTTTTCTGTCTCAGATCCAGCTCTCGCTGGCTTGGCACTCTCAGCTGTGACTAGTTTTTCAAAAGAGCTCAGTTCCCATTGTGACTATTATGACCAGGTTTTCAAAAGATTTCAGCACACTGAGTGCTGAGCTCCTTTGAAAACCTCCTAATAATTATTTAGGTGAGTAAATAGCATCTGAGTCTGGTTGTAAAAGCTGACTCTTTCTGGACATTCTTACCACAAAGCGATGTATATTATCAACCTTAAATTTTCATGTTCCCTGTATGTGATTTGCCTTTATATGTTCTCAGCATTTGAGCTATTTTAAATACAATTTCCACAAAAATAGAAGAGTAGAGCAGCTAGAGGTTGCGCTTGGGTGTACTATTGTTAATTTAGGATCAATGCAATGCAGCCTTTTTCCATTGATGGACCTATCATGTTAAAACTTGAATGCCGTTATTGAGCAAAATTTCCAGATTTGCTGATAAGTACAAGAGGAGATATGGTAGAAGAGTGAGGGTGGATTCTTCAGCTAGTGTTACACCTCAAGACCAAAGACTAATGGGAAAAGAGATTGTGTTGATGACAGTCCTGCGCCCAAGGACAGCAGCACTGAGGACAGCAGTGAAGGTTTTAAGCACTGTGTCTGTTACAAAGTTGGATTTAACTAATTCCTGTCACACTGCTTAAGAGGCAAAATGCCCAAATTTGTATTCTTGGCAAAAGTCCTGAGCAAAGACATTATTCTGAATTTAACCCTTAACGTATATGAAAGTGCAAGAGCATAGCAACAACACCATGTAAAATCAAAGGCCCGTTTAGTCTGGTATCCTCTTCCTGCCAGTGCCCAGTACTGGATGTCTAACAAAAAAATATAAGAAACAGGCCAAATGTAGAATAATGTTTTTAAAGTACTTCTCCAGGATTCCACCTATAACGTATTTTTAGCTGTTTTATATTCTTACTTTTGCTTCCATAGCATCTTGTAGGAGTGATTTCCACAATGTAGTTGCATACTGTGTGAAAAAAACCATCTCTCTTATTTCAGACCTCCTGTCAGATACTGTGGTTGCATGTCCCTACTTGCTGGGGTGTGAGAAATAGCTAATAATCTCTTTGTGACTTCATGGAATTGTATCGTATCCCTCCACCCTCTGCCTCCGTTATTTCTTTTCCATGCACAAGGGTTATAGTTTATCCAGTTTCTCCTCATATGAGAGTCTTTCTGGACCTCTGACCTGAGTTTTGCCCTTCTCTGAGTTAAACCTTTTCTAGTTCACCTTTGTTCCTTTGGAAATGGGATGAGCCAAGCTGCCTACAGCATTCATAGATTTATATGTCTATATAACAGTATTTTCTCTGTTTTATTCTCAATTCTTAAAATCCTTAGCATTGTATATGCTTTTCTGCCTAATCTTGAACATTGAAATGATGTTTCAGAGAGGGAGCCACAAGGCTCCCAGATCTTTCTACAGAGTGCAAACACTGATTTAAAGACCATCCCTGGGTCATGGTTATTTTCCCCATGTTGTGTGGATTAACGCAAGATTTCATTTGCTGTTTGTTCCCCCGACTTGCTGTGAAATCCTTTTGCAGCTCTTCACTCAATTGGCCTTACAATTGACCTCCCCAAATATTTTTGTAACATGACATGCTTTGTTGTCTCATTATTGACTCCATTTTCACCTATGCTTTCAGCATAGTCATGCATCTTACTTCCTGGTCAATATTTTCTTTCTAATGTGAAAAAATGACAACCTATTCCTTTCCTTTATTTCCTATGTTTCACTCAGTTAATAATCCACTGGAGAAACTTTATTCCATAACCACTTGGTTTCTTTCAGAGGCTTTTGTAAAGGGCTATTACACTCTGGAGCCTAAATGGGTGGGTCATATAAGTGGGTATAGCTTTGATGGAGTTGGGGATCTACACTCCTTGGAAGAGCAGACCGTCTGTCTTAAAGAATTCACAAATCTTTAATCATCTATTCCTATTCTTGCAAATGCTGCCTAAGAAAATCTGTTATCTCAGTTTCTTGGCCAAGGTGCTCAGATGTGTCATCATCTTGCTGTAAAAGCTTCGTATTTCATCTATCATTTCTTTACCCAAAGGCAAGGTGTTGGTGCAGACTTATACTCCCACTTATTTTTACCCTTTGAGGCAGAGAAATTAAAAGTGTTTGGTCATTTGGGACTCATGCAGAACTAAGATTAGTATGGTAGTGATAATGTAAAGTGAAATATTTATTATTTTTGCTTAAAGTTGGGTAAGAATATCTAAACTGTATTATGTTGTTTTTTATGAAAAATCTGTCCAGTGAGCAGCATATTGCTCTATGCTTTGAAAGCAAAGGTTGCACAATAGATAGAATTACAGTATTATTTTGAGCAGTCTTTAAATAATTTGGTTTTTGACTGCCTTGCTGCTATAACCTCATGCTGCCCCTGGTGTAATGTCTTAGATTGGTTGGATATTAGATACCTGCACAGAGCTGCAAACATCATCTGCAGAACATGAAATAGAAAATCTCAAATGTATTTGGAGTGAGGCTGCCCTATATATTACATACAAGGAGTGTGCTTAGAGACATAATGTTGTGGAAGTTGTATTTTCTTCTTTCTATTATTTAAACCACTTGAGCTTGTCTCTCAAACTTAATAACACCATGAAAATCCCTTGGTGAAACTACAGTTTATGATACCCGGTAGGGTGTATTTTATTCTCTATTTCCTAAATTATTATTTGTCAGCAAGTGCTACAGATTGCTTTTCTGTAATTGCCTTCCATGTGATAGATGCACCGAGATCTTTTATCTCTCAGACTTGGTCACACAGAGTCCTTTACAGAAGTATTCCGAAATCTCTCTCATTCTGGTTATTGCTGACTTCAGAAGGGGTTTGGATTTTGTTCTCTTTACCGTGTTAACACTTAGGAAGTGCTTGGACATATGGCCATATCAATTAAAAACTCAGCTGAGTGCAGCTGAAGACAGGGATGCCTGGGATCACAAAGCATTTGGGTGCCTCTTTGCCCTGCTTTCTCTGTGCGGTAGAAGCAGCAAGAGCCCCAGAAGCACCACACATGCCTGGGCACCTTCATTTCTGCATGCACCCACCTTTTGTCCCAAAGGGACACGCCTGGGGATCCCCTCGCTCTCTCGGTCTGTGGGTGCCTGGAAACACCGCCAGCCTGGCAGGAGCGGAGCAAAGCCTGAAAAGGGGTGAAGCGTCCTTTTATAAGCCTGTTGCACTTAACTGGCTTGAGTAACCTGATGGAGAGGTGAACAGATCTCTCTCTGTCCTTCATAAATGCTTGCCAGGCCTTTATTAGTGTATGTATTGTGTTATTAACACAACATGAGGAGCAGCTGAGGGATCTGGGGTTGTTTAGCCTGGAGAAGAGGAGTCTGAGCTCTCTACAACTACCTGAAAGGAGGTTGTAGCAAGGTGGGTGTTGGTCTCTTCTCCCAAGTAGAAGATGATAGGACAAGAGGCAATGGCCTCAAGTTGCGCCAGGGGAGGTTTAGATTAGAATCATAGAATCATAGAATGCTTTGGATTGGAAGGGACCTTTAGAGGTCATCTAGTCCAACCCCCCTGCAGTGAGCAGGGACAAAAGATATTAGATATTAGGAAAAACTTCTTCACAGAAAGGGTTGTCAAGTATTGGAACAGGCTGCCCAGGGAAGTGGTCGAGTCACCATCCCTGGAGGTATTTAAAAGGCGGGTAGATGAGGCACTTAGGGATATGGTTTAGTAGTGGACAGGTACGGTTGGACTCGATGATCTTAAAGGTCTTTTCCAACCAAATGATTCTGTGATTCTGTGATTAATTTGTGCTGCTAATGATATTGCAGTCCTTGCCCGCCACCAAAGAGTTTAACAGCTCTTCCCGACCTGTAGTGCAAAGTAGCGCGAGCAGTGTGGTCTGTATGCCAAATTCAGGATGTACATGGTTTGTAGATGCCATGTATATTTTCATTTGCATGTGCCAAGGGCATTGCTGGTACCACCTGCCGCTTGACTTCTCGTGAACGGCCTAGCTGTTAGAGCAGTCATTAGCAAAATGGGGGATTTGATCTCTCTTTGGTTATTTTTCCATCGTCTCTTTGCTGCAAAATGTGTCACCAGCCCTGGGACAGGGCATGCTGCCATGCTGAAAAACTGTGTTCCTAAAAGGGTATCTCTGTAAGTGTTTAATGGAAAACACTTCTTTTTCTAAACCCCATGTAAAATTTACGGGAAACAGAATAATTTTAATGAAATATTTTTCCTTTTAGGAATATGAAGCATAATTAAGATTTTTCATTAAAACTTTCATATTGATGCCGTTGGTCCAAAAATATCAGTTCAAATATTTTGCCTGTTTCTATTACGAACACTGACAATTATGAATTCTGACATGAACACATAGACAATAATATACATTTAACCCTTATTGATATTAAAAATTAATTGCCACAATGCACTAATGTCAATGTGTTATTGTTAAAATGAAGCTTTTGGAAAATCTGGTTTTCTGTAAGACATTAATGAGGCTAAGTCTGTTTAACTGCACAAAGCAAAGAGGTAACTAATGGTGAAAATGCTAGCTAGTACCTCTGTAATAAAGGCAGTAATGTAGGAGGAAAGCATAGCTAGACAATTTCAGAAGAGAAAAGTAACACATGTTTTTTATAGCTGGGGCAATTAGTCCAGATAACAACCTATTCGTGTGAGCTGGATTCTCCAAGCACTGAATGAAGATTTTAGGTATCTTTTAAAAGCAGATACTGTAGTTGTAGTAGTAGTTATGAGAGGGACTTAGTGCTGTGCCAGAGGGTTTAGGGTGGATTGTGAGGACTGGTCCTTGACTTCTGTCCAAGTTGCACTTTGGGGCTTTAGCTCTTTTGCAGATTTGGGCTTAGGTGCATGTTTGACGTATGACTGGACAAGATGGCACATTTCACTTAAATCGTCTTATTTTGGGTTGTTACCAAAGAGATGTTAACGACG
This sequence comes from Balaeniceps rex, assembly GCA_013401315.1. Lineage (NCBI taxonomy): Eukaryota > Metazoa > Chordata > Aves > Pelecaniformes > Balaenicipitidae > Balaeniceps > Balaeniceps rex. The sequence continues at coordinate 214,313 of VYZW01019109.1, read as the reverse complement.
CCAAGGCTGAATTTATCAGATAGGTTGAATACTGTATTTGTTACAGCTCAAAAAGTGGTTTTGTGGCAGCAGAGAGTAGCGAAATTGCCCCTGAATGTAATTGAAATGTTTTCAGAACAAGGGGAGAAAAACTGTGATTTGTGACTTAAGGAGGTATTTCCAAAATCCATTCAAGAACAGCTAGAAAAAGAGCTAGTTAGTTGTAAGAAAACAAGAGATTTATCCAAAGTTGGTTAAAAAGGGAGAATAGGCTGTTGGCTTTGTGTCCAGTTGGTCTAGAGATGCCACAGGTGGGACCACAAAAATAATTAACGTTGGATCCATTCCCCTTAAAATCAATGGTAAAATACAGGAAGCCGCACAGTGCTGTGATGCAGCACGGTATGGATCTGGGAAGAAATCCTATTGCAAACTTATGTGCTTTTATCCCCATATGGCCCCTCTTGCAGCAAGACTCTTGTGAAACCTGGAAATTCCTCAGCTGGACCAAAGCTAGAAGAAAACTGGGACCTGCTACTGTTGAATTTTAGCCTTGGCTAAATCTTTATTAGAATTCTGTTTTCCCTATGTAGAGATACTAAAATGCATCAATAATGTGATTCATGAGAAAGTGAAAATTCTCTGATAATTACAGGTTTGGAAGTCAGACTAAGCAGGATGAATGCGTAAAGCACGATTTACACCCTGCTGAATGGGAGGTCCAGCAGGACTATCGCTTCCTCTTGAGTGACAGAGCTATGTGATTTGGCATTAAGGACGTCAGATTCATACTCTGGTAACCTGTGTGGTGTGGACCACTGTAAATCCCTCTCTAAACTTTCATTTAAAAAAAGAAGTACTGGAGTCTGTCCATAAAAGCTAACATTCTGTTTTCCCCAGCGATAAATTACAGTAACATTTGATAAACACAGTATGTCATAAGAGGGTATATCAGCCACTGTTATCAAAAGTTAATTTTCTAGACTAAATATTCATTTGGATCATTAGAGCTATTAAATACTGTGTCAGTATTTAAGGAGCTGGCTGTGCCTGAGTGCTAGAAGGAGCCTGAAAAGAATCATATCCTGTCAAGATAAATGATTGAACTGTTCAATGAACTCTTTGACTGGCATTGGTTCCAGTCATGCCAGCTGAAGCTCAATTCCTCTTTGTCTGTGTGGTCTTGTTTTCACCTTGCCTGTGGGGTGAAAGCGGTTTGATGTGACCTCCTCGCAGATGGAGGCATGAGCCTAACCTCTATTTACACCCTGTCATAATAGGGAGCTGGCAAACACCGCCGCTTGCTGCCTCTCTCCTCATTTTCTCTGCTGTTTTGTGAAATAGTTAGAAGTTGCGCGTTCTAATAATAATCTGATTAGCATAGAGGGCTTATAACATCTTGTTTATGTTGTCTACTCTATTTTGAACAAAAAGGAGAGGAGAAAATATGCTCCTTTGGATAGCGTAAGTACTGCCGTAGGGACTGCATATGAAGCGGAGCAATAAGGTAACTGGATGACGTATATACAGTTTGTAATTTTGAAATTAAAATTTGAGATGTGAACTAATTCCATAGCATATGAAGTCTGAGGCTTGGACTTTACTTTGAAAGTTGATGTACGACACTCAATACCTGGGGGTTTTTTTGGCATTCAGCAAACCTTCTCTTAACAAGCTGAGATTTCCGATAGCGCCGTATGTTTGCACTGACCCTAAACTCATTTATTTTCTGTAACAGTAAAACTATCGTTCAGCCCTTCTTCTTTAGGGCCAGATTTTCTGTGTCACCTACCATCTCCCCCTTATTCCCTCCCTCCCTTTCCCTCTGGTTCATCGATTGTTTCCTGGGCCAGACCTGGAATGGCAAAGCAGCAAAGTCCTCCAAGATCTCCGAACTCAGCGCTCTGACAGTGGCTGCCCTGGGGCACCTGGGCTCCTACAGAGCTCAGTGGAGATGTGCATCTCCCCTGGAAAATGTAAAGAGGAAAGACTTTCTGGGGACTCTTACTTCTGGAAAATAACTGCTTTTTAGGATTTTCAGGTGAAGTGGGATACTGCAGGTCCACTTGTATGTGTTGCTGCATTAATGTGGGACAGAGCCCTGTTTAACTATACAGTAGCTGCCTCCTGACAGTGATTTATCACCATAGTGTGTAACAAGTTTGTGACCTACAGCAGTGACTGATAGCTACCCTAGACTTCACAAAAGGGAAGAAAAGAAGCCTTATTTATAACTACAAAGGAACGAAGTGGTTTTAAAAAGAAAGAAGGAAAGGAAAAAGACCCCGATGAATCTCCTTCGCGTTTTGAGGGATCATTTCTATTTATACAAGGAGATAGGTTATAAATAGAACCACAATATGTATACCATTCTTTTATTGCTGCATTAAAAGGAAACACAATGCAAATGAAACGGTACAATGTGAGGAGACAGCTAGAAACCTGTCGCATAATATATGAAAATATAATTTTAGAGAAGAAAAAGATTTCCTTTGTGAATAACAAAAAAATTTTTTTTAAAAAATACATTTTTAATCTATTCAGTCTGTAATTCAGATTGCTAAGGTACTTTAAAAGTAAATCCTGACATGAGCAGAAGGAATAGGGACTAGCTAAGTTTGCTGGATGCCCTCTTGAGCAATTGTACATGTGTACATACCAGATGGGAGATCTAGTAACAGTTGTGTCAAAGTGCTGCTGTAACTGTGCCGCAGGTCAAAGAAAGCCCCTAAATTTAAGGCTATGGAGAAGACACTATATCAGATTGCTGCAAAGCGTAAAACTCATTGCCCCCTCAGGGTGCTCCTGGAAGTGGAGGAGATGGGTGGGCGAAATCTTTGTAGTGCTCAGAGGGAGCCTTAGCAACTCCTTCCTCGGCATGCCTGATCCCTGCCCTCGAGGACCAGGAGACAATTAGTGATTTAGATGGTCATGCATCTGATCAATGACATCAGCAGAAGATCTCTCCTCATATCTCTTCCTACATCATAACACCTCAGAGGGGAAAACTTCCACTTCTCTCCCTTGTCTTCCTCTGTCTTGTTTATAGTAATCCTGGAAGGCAAAAATATCCGAATTAGGATATTAATTTTAATCCTGTTTTAGACCTGCTGCCATGTAGGCTGGTAAGGAGTTGCATGCTCTGTAATACTTCACTTTTTTGGTCCAATTATTTCTTCTGTTACCATGGGTCATTAGTGGCATGAGCTTTGGGAAACTGGCACTTCTGCTGTGCAAATGTTGTGCTGCACTACTAGTCCTGCGTGACTCATAAGTGCTATGAGGGACATCTGAAGTCATTTGTAGAAGGGTATACTTGTCACGGAGTTAGTTAGATACCTCCAGAAAATGTTCTTTCTTCTTTCCTGTGAGATAGTATTTAGTTACAACAAAGCCTGTTTTTAGGAAAGGACAAATTCTTGAACTGCCTATTTCAACATTTTCTAGATGAAAATTTTTATTTTTCTGGTTTGGAGCACTTGAGATTATCAAAAGAAAACATTTCAACTGAGCTTCCCCTTCCTTGTCTCCCCTGGGCTATTGATTTGCAAATCTTTTCAGGATTTTGGCTTTTTGTTCCATTGGGAAGGGAAAGATTTTGGATCCTCAGACAGTCAGAGGAGAGGAAGGCTGCTTAGACTGGCTCTCACACCCAGTGGTGTGGTTTCAAGGGTTCACGCACATCAATGAGGTGAAGCCTCACGGTACGTTACCTCGGCCACCTTCTGGTCCCTGAGCAAGGCTCCAGAATGTGACAGCTGCCGCAGAAGTTTACGGCAGAGAAGTCACTTGTTAAAGCCCCTTCCCAGACCAGCTTTGTATGCACAGCAAAGCCTTTTTACTTACGCTTTCCTCGGTGGCTCGGGGTTTGTCCCTACATTGCGACAAGCTTCGTGCTTCCAGGGGCTGCTTGGTTTCGGGGTAAGCCGTGAACTTAGAGCACCGATTGCATTAATTGTTTTCACGCCAGCATATTTCCATTGTGGCTGCCATTATAGTTGTGTAATGTTTCTTCTCTCTCTTCTTTCATGGCTTTCTTTGCCTTGACAGGCTCAGTCAGATTCCCTCATTCACATCTGCTAATGTGAGGGCTGAATAGAATAAATCTATGCAATGATGGCTTCAGAAAAGAGGGGAGGAGGATGGGGGGAGAGGGAGCTGTCTCAAAAAATAATTTCTACTTAATAGGTGGGATTTCAATAGACAATTTCAGTTAGTTTGTCCCAAGCAAGATGCTTATGGTATGAATGGTAACAGGGCCCCAAATCCAAAAGTCTATCCCCCCCTGCTCCTTTTTTTCCCAACTTAAAAGTCACCCAAGCGAAGGAATAGACAATGCACAGATTACTTTATTTGGCTTCATCAGGTTTGCCAGGAGAGGAGAGTGCTGCCAAGCTCCTCAAGACAAGCTATGCTGGGTGCTTGCCCTTGTGCCAGTGTGAAGACAAAAAAAAATCAGGAGCCTTGAAAAGAAGCTGGTGCAGCACATGGCTCTTTCCCACTCCTCACAAATGATGGCTGTTGTGCTCGTTAACCTCTTCTGGGGCTCAGTCAGTTCATGCTGTGCAGCAGAGGAGAGCTGAATGAAATAAAAGGCTCGCAGGACCCATAGAAACGCCATAACTCCTTCATTCCCAATGCACACGCAAAGGCCGCCTTCCTCGCAGAATACCAAGTGCCTCTCGTCAAACTCTTAATAAGTCAATCCCGGCTCCATGTGGTGGTGACAGCTCAGATTCCAGCACAGGCGTGTGGGGCCAAGCCCGGCTCTAGATTTACCCCACTGGCTTTGGCAAGCCACCTCGGGCTCGTGCTTGGCTTCGCTCTGACGACACGCTCTAATGAGTCTGGGTCTTCTGCAGACACGGGTTCAGCTTAGTTAGACCAGCCTGGTCTCTGCACGTAGGCTAGTCCTGCTCAGATCCTTAGCAGGGGTCTAAAAGGAGACACGTAGTGAGCCTTTAGCTTATAAGATCATTAAATAGCTGTAACTCCGTAACATCACTTATAAAAAATTTCTTTTTTATCTGAGTGGCTACGGTTCTGATAAATGAAAGAGAATCTCCTCTTTGTGGTTATAAATGAACAAAGAGGACTGTACAGGCTGATCCGAGGCCCACAGAAATGAAAGGAAAACCAAAGACTTCAAGGCACTTCAAATGTAGGCTCTTCTAACTAGTAGCCTTTGATTTTAAGGATTTTTATCTCAAACTGAAGAGGACAAAGCCACTGTTTGAAATGAACTATGAGCAGTTGAAGGGTGTGATAAACTCCCATCTGAGGTTGCAGAAGGAATCTGTGTGCCACAAACAGAGTGAGATATGAGCTCCAATATCTAAAACAAAAGGGAAAAAATTTTGAAACAAAACATAAAGCTAATCAGAAAAACCTCAGAAAATGTAACAAGGAAAAAATCTAAATAAAGTTCTCCATAGCAGTTTGAAAGAAACAAGGAAACACATTGCACCATGACTGAATGTTTTTCATTAGCATTTTTCACCTGAATTCAAACATCAAAGGGAAAAGAAAACAGGAAAAAAAAGGAAAGAAAATGCCACTGCAGCAAAACATATGCTAAACCATGTGAAATACATTCAATTATGTAGTATTTAATGCATTGCCTTGTGACCCCAAAATACAGTATTATCCAGTGATTCTTAGATGTCAATGAATGCAGAATAGAGAGCTGCTTTCCCTGCCTTGTGAGTCTGTTGCCTCTCTGGATGACAAACTATGGCTGGAATCACTGTTTTCCTTTTTCACCTGCCCCAGGTCCAAACCACCATTGATTCCTTGAGTTCAGTGAGCTTTTGGATGGTGTCCCTTCTATTGAGACAATGACTATCTTGTTTTGCTGTCAGAGACTGAAGGAACTGTTCCCCTGATGCCTTGGTCAAGCTGAGAAAGCTCTCTAGGCTCACCATGCAGTGAAAAATAACCAGATCAGGAATTTTTATTATAGCAATTTTCAATTTGAAAACTACATCAAAACTACTATTTTAATAATCCTGTATATCATTAAAGGAAAAGGCATCAGAAAGCTTATAACTTGTCTGACTTACCCTTGGAGAGAAGCATTTAATTGAATTTATTTTTGTTTCATTTCATTTCAATTTAAATCCATGAATGTCTCTGTGTTAGTCTTATTCTGGTATTTAAAAACCAGAAAGCGAAGCCTAGTTAGGAGAAGCAGCAGCAAAATGGTATGAGTGTTTCTAAAGGATGAAAAGTGTGTGGTCTTCATTCAGATTTCAAACTGGTTTGACCCCATGTCATCCTATTGGCTTTAGTTATTGTCCTGATTTATGTTAGCGCAGACAAGAGCGGGATTAGATATAAGTGTGGTAGTCCATTGTTTAGAAAAGACATGTTTGTTTTCCATACTCTCATCCAGAGAAGTTGTCTAGAACTTAGTTATTTCAGATACCTTCTTTTTTTTTTTTAAAAAAAAGGTGTATAGAACCACCTGCATGCCCCTTTCATGCAGAATTTAGAATTAGAGATTGAAACAGTAAAGAAAAAAAACATAGTTCTAGATCATTAGCAAAACATTGTTAGACATATTTCTGTTCTCAGTATTTTGATAATTAACATACATGAAAAGATTACTTTTGTAAGTGAAGTACAAATCTTATTGGCTGCAAACCCTGTGATTATACTTTTGATAAGTTGGACCCAATTCACTGAAAAATGATTAAAAAAGTGCTATATGCCTTTTCATGTGTACCTAACTTACCAGACCATTGCACTGTTACTAAAGCCCACCTGACTGTACTTATTCTTGTGAAGAGCAGCTTTTTGAAAAGGGAATAATTTATTACTTGCAAGCTGAATGTAAAATAAGGCTGGCTTAGCTTGGCTGATTTTTGGAGTTTTAATGTAGTTAGGGAAAAGTTGTGTCCTCGCTTCTGTTCTCACTTGCGTACCACCCTATAGACACTGGGACTGGGTAGAGCCCGCTGAGTGTAGAATAGGGCCCTTACTGTGAAGTCTAATATGGCTTAAAATTAGAAAGCAATATGGATAATATATATCACATTTGTATTCATAACCTGAGCTCATGAAACTAGGTGTACCAGCAACAGGGAACTGAGAACACTGGCTAACATGAAGAGCCCGGTGTAGCATGGTAGCATGTCAATAACGTGTTGGAACATGAAGACTGGCATGAAGTCGGCAGAGAAGAGTCCTGTTTAAAAGACAAATGGGGGTAGATTAGTCTCTTTTCATATCATGGAATTATTTCTGGTAATTGAACATGCTGGAGCCTGATGTGGTCTGCTTTAACCCTGACTAACTTTAGTGGGAGCGAAATGGGGCCAAGAGCTTCTAGACCAGAAGTTGCCTCCTTCATGTTCTTGCTGCCTCCCCATCTCCTGCTGGGTGGCATTTCTGCAAGGTTTCTTCCAAAGGTGTTGTGATGCTGAGTCAGGCCAATTTGATACCTGTCCTCAGCCCCAGGGACACAGAGAGGTGAGAAGAGACAGGGCAGGAGACCAGTTGGGGAAGGTGGAAGGACTGGAGGGAGCAAAGGAGGGAAATGGGGAAGAGGAACTTTCCCAAGTAACAAGCAATAGGATGAGAGGAAAGGGCCTCAAGTTGCGCAAGGGAAGGTTTAGACTGGATATTAGGAAAAATTTCTTCGCTGGAAGGGATATCCGTTTGGAGCAGGCTGCCCAGGGAAGTGGTTGAGTCACCATCCCTTGAGGTATTTAAAAGACGTGTAGATGTGGCATTTAGGGACATAGTTTAGTGGTGGACTTGGCAGTGTTAGGTTTGCGGTTGGACTTGATGATCTTAAAGGTCTTTTCCAACCTAAGTGATTCTATGATTCTATGTATTGGCTTGAGGCTAGATTTTGTGACGTCCAACTCGTGATGTGGTCCCTGGGAACAAAGCTTTGTGGAGTCCTGCTCTCAGACTGACGTGAGACAGTGAAGAAAGGAAGTTTTCTGCTTCGTGTTATCTCACGTTCAGCATTTTGCCCATAAAATTTTATTGGAGAAATTGTACACGATACTGTCTCAAAGATATGGCTCCTCAGATAATTGCGCCTCTGCCTCTGGGATTTATACGTCTGTTCCTAATTTTGTGCAAGCTGTTTTAAAATGCCACATCACATTACGCTGAGAACATTAACATTGTGAAAAAGATGTGTAAGAGTCAAGAAACACTGAAACTGAATCACCTTCACCGATCTCCTGCAGTACATGTGTTATCATACATCTTTTAATTGAAGAATGACTGGTTTGCAACAGAGTTCCACTGAAAAGTGAACAGGGCATTTAAAAAAGCTTTTTAAAAACCTTTTTAAGATTTTTTTTTTCCTAAAAGGTGGGCTAGAAGCCTTGCTTATATGATGTTTAGTGTGGATGTATGTGTTTAATGTGATGAAATGGTATGAATGCTCCTTCGGACACACAGCTGAGCTACCTCTCAGCTAACTGCAGGGGTTACTACTGCCATGTAGCTATAATAAGCACCTAGCTGTAGCAGCGTAGTCTCAGCATGACAGAAGAAATGATCATTTATCCAGCTTCTGCGTGAACTTTGGAGCTTGCATTGCGTTTTATGCTGCTGAAGCCCAGGTGGTTTTAGTGCCTGAAGTAGCAAGTGATCAGCAAACTCCGTGGTGACCTGCAACTGTTTCCTGCAGGGTAGAGACAACCTCACTGTCAATCACTGAGCTTGAATTTGACATTGATAATGAAGTTATACAGATGATCCCCTCTCTGGTTTAAGAATTGTGTGTAGGGAAGGATGGTCTCTAGCTCAGAGTGCCTGCTATGGTAAGAGGACAACATATGGATGTTCTGGTATTTTGGAGTCCATTGAGAATGCAGTTTCTTGGGAAAAAAGTAGGTGTTACAGAGATTGTGTGCCCGAACGTTAGGAGGCAGACTGACCAAAACAGAGCTCCTGCAGGCACAGTGACTTCCCCAAACACCACAGTGTGCCAGGAATAAAAACGATTAACAAAACAGCAATTAAATACCCTGTCAGTGGTGAAATTCTCCAGAAATATGGGAAGCCTTAAACAGTGCACCATTTTGTGCTTGCGAGCAGTGCGTACCTGTAAAAGAGGACTGTAGAAAAAGTCTCATTATTTCTGTAGGCAATAGTTAGCTCCGTATTCTGGTGTGTTTTACTAGTTTCAGTTAAATCTGGCAGAGTGGGCTAGGTGTGAAACTGCGCTGATGAGTGTCACACTAAATCTCTAACAGAAACCAAAATGAAAGATGAAGCATTTTTGAGTGAGTTGAGGTTAAATCTTTCATCTTTGTGGGAGGCAACTTATTTTCTGAGGGTTGGGTCCTGGCTGCAGCCTGGAGTTGAACACCTCACGTCGTTGAGCAGTTCAGAAATAATCCCAAACAGCACAGCTAGGCTTTGCCAATCCACAGAAATTATCCTCTCCAGAATGAAGTTTGTATTAAAGGGTCAGCACTTCCCTGAAACACGGTTGTATCGGATTTGCAGTCAGGACATCAAGAAAAAAAGAAGGGCTGAGACAGAAAGAGAGATCTCAGTGTCAGAGCCCAACGAGGATAAAACCTGCACAGTTGTCAAAGGAAGTGAAAAGCAGGACAAGGTCCAACATGGGTGGAAAGCTACAAAAGTTGGGGTAGATGGGGTCAGCCTGTGAGTATCAGAGTCCTGCAGCCAGGGTAGGTGAGGGCAGTGCAGATGCCCACTGCCACTGCTCCTGTGGATGCTGTCCCAGTGGGTACCACACTGCTCACTGGTGCAAAACCAGTGTGTTGCCAGAGGCAGGATGCTGGCTGATAAAACTAAAGCCATTGGAAAAGGTAGAGGTTAAATCAGAGCTCCTTCTGATTGAAAGAAGATTGAAAATACCTATTGAGTCTCCTTGCTGCATGATTCCCAAAACAATGCGGTAAGCAGCATCTCTTATGAAGAGAGAATTACTGGGTTATGTATGGTAATTAGGGCTCTGATAGACATTGTCTATTGATTTGTCTATCAGCCTCCTGATTAACATTCATATTTCTCCATGAAGGAAAGCACTGAAAAATAGCTTGAGTCTTTTTTTCCTGCTGTCAACTGGCTGAGCAAAGAGAGGAAACCATTGCTATGGGTGCTTGCCTGGCTCCTGGGTGTTTCTGCATTCAACTTTCCTGCTCTTTAACTACTCGTAACAACATAATGTGATTTTTTTTTTCTCTGCCATGTTTACAAACATTTCCATCAGCAGAGGAATCGAGCACAGTACTTGCCTTAGTCTGCTTGTGACGGGTTATTAATCATGGAGCACCCTGACAGAAAGTTGCTCAAGGCATTGTCCTAGGCAGAAAAAAAAGCAAAAAATGCCTACAATGCTTAGAAAATGATGAGTTTAAATATAAAGCAACTGTTTATGAAGACAAATACTAGTGCAGGTATACCTATTGCCAGCTTTGTTTTGATCTTTGATTCTGAGATGCAAAGAGCAGAGACATTACTGAAATTGGCAATTGTTAAATGCTTTGTTTGGTTTTGAAATGGGACATAGGACATAAAAGACATGCTTGTATCAACTCTACCCCTACATCTCCAGTGATTACTTTTGCAGGCATTGCGGACCAGCTGGGCTCCATCTCTGCCTCTCTTCTCTTAAAGAAAGACAGGAGACACTATCGAATGAAGCCACAGAGTTCTGGGACATACTGAGTGCTAGGGGTGTTCTGATGCATCTAAAACCTTAGTGTTGCAGTCCTCATCCATTCTCACACACACATGCGTGGATACACACACACAAACAAGCAATACTGAATTGGGCTTGTCTGTTCTCACCCAACACAGTAAGAGTTAAGATGTAGGAATTGAAAAAATTGAGGGACTGACTGACAGTATGAAACTTCAGATTACCCACATTGCAGATACAGTGCATTTGTCAGTTCACAATAAATCATCTCATTGTCATGTAACAGACAGTATGGAGAATGTTAGTCTACATAAACGTCCAATTTGCCTACTTGTAATGAAAATACTGTTCTGTGGGAATGCTGCTGCAGTGTTTTACATGCTCTCTTGCTCACATGCACACGTTATATGAAAGGATGCTGTTTTCATAACTGAAAAATATCACTGGAGACTAGGCAGTTTTATTAAAAGTGTGTCTCCTGCTGGCAGTTTACATGTTTTGACAACCTTTTGGAAAGCAGCAATAATCAACTTGAGGCCATGCTGCGTACGGCCTCAGTGATGCATGGCAGGAGCAGCGCAGATCCAGCTCCGCATCCCGCCCGCACTCGCCCCCAGTGTGCTGGAGTGGAATACCAAGTGCAGCTCCACATTCATTACCACCTAATTATCCGGCTCAACATCTTTCAAAGTCATTTTTCCTCATCACTGAACTCAGTCCAAATATTTTTATTTACCTGTGCTGACAGATTTTTATATTTGCAAGAGTTTCATGTCATCCTGTCTTTGCACACTCATGGCTCCAGTCTGAGCAGAGGCTGCACCGATGTATCAGATGTGCGTTTTTCAGAGACGCCAGGGAGCTCTGCTTTCTGATCACCAAACGTAGGTAATTTTGCAAAAAGGGGAGTAAATTCTGGGCTCCCCTCTCCATATCCTAGTGCAATGTGAACTGTCACATACATAAAATTAATAATATTTTTTCCCCTAAAAATAGTTATAGTGAATCCTAGGCCACAGAGTAAAGTCGGTAAGAGGGTGACAGCACAGATCTATCGCAGGGAACTGTAAGTTAGCTTCTAAATGGACAAGCTATTATCTTTCCTGTGCTTAATTTTTAGAAATTAAACTATTAAAAGAAGGCCTTTGGTATTATGTACTTTATCTATTACTTACAGATGGATCCTTTGAGTGCAAATGAGAATATAACACAAAATTTGTGTGTTGTGGTGGTTGGGTAACATGAAATTTTGTTGCATTTCATGGATTTACTAATGATTTTATAGATATTTGTATGGAACTTACAAGCAATAAACTTCCAAGAAATAGTAGTGGAGGGGATGGAAACAGTTTTGAGAATAAGGATAGCCTATTCCATACAGAGTTTCACAGGACAATACCTGTGATCCCTGGGATTAAAAAAAAAAAAATCTCATTTATTATTGTGACCTGTAGTTTCAGAACTGCTGACAGTACAGTGCTGGCATATTTTGGCTTTTGAATGTTGCTTGATTTTCACCTACATGTGAAAACAGTGGACCCATTTGGGTCAATTCAGCAGTAGAACAAAGAAAGATGTAACCTACACATCATGGATATTGGTTGGGAAACAGGTGAAAATGTAAAATGGCCAAATACATTCCTGAAATGTGTTGTTTAGTGGGTTTGCTTGGAAACTCTAAACACCGTCTTGGGTAGCAGAAGACTGGAAAGCATTGAAGATGGATAGGAGAAAGTTTCTCCTATCTGGAGACCAGTCGCTACAACATAGTATAAAGTGTTTTTTGATCCTAATGTATTCTAAAATGGATTTTTTGAAGTCTCTGCTCATCCAGGCTCCAATTAACAGAGGAATGAAGGATGTACTCTTACTACCCCCTGATTATCTCTAGAGACCTCAGTAAAATTTATCACCTTGCATTGCATGCACAGAATATGGCTTTTGGATGGTGGTGAGTCATCAGAAAAAAAATGAAGATGGTATAAAAAATGGTGATATTTATAGGTCAGTGAATCCCAACTTGAAGAGCTTCCTGCAAACCCATGTAACTGCCATGACCAAAATAAGAAAGGCTTTCTTTTCCTCTGGTGAAAAGTAAAACAAAGTTCCAGGCAAACTCTCTACCCTACATACTGCTTTATCACAGCCAGATTGCCTCTGCTTAGACCCAGAGGTAAGCACGTCTTCTTATGAGGAAGAGTCTTATTCACCATGACTAGAGTGGTTTGACAAAACATCCTGCCAAAACCTTTCTTCAGGCTTTAACTTGTCTTTCATTTATCCTTCACCTTGGTGCTATATCTAAATCCATCTGGTGCTCCTCTGTTACGTCTCATGAAGACAGACTGCTCTTTTCTAGTCCACGCTGTGGAAACTTTCACCCAGGCCCTCACCTGCAGATTAACTTAACTTCTGTAGATTCCCGAGTGTCTGCCCCATCCAGTGTACCTGCCTAGGTCTTTCTTTTGCATTGCACGGAGAATATCACCATCATCTTGGAGTCATTTCTGCAACTTTCCCCATATTTCAATATCCTGATTTTTCTTATTATTTTGACTTTGTCCTCTGCAGCATCCCTATTATCTAGGCTCCTTTTAAAAAACACCCTACATCCCCTTCATTTTATTCAGTGATGCTGGTTGTGACAAATGGTTTGTCTGTCCCCAACTACACTTTTTCTGCTGCTGCTTCTTTTCCCCCCACATTTTCTTTGTTGAAATGCTAGTTGAGAGCAAATGATCATTAAAATAACTCATATGCATGACAGCTTGCATACAGCTGGCTTGTGCAACTAAGAAATCTTACTGATGTTACCTGCATCTGTTTCTGTTTATCCTTTCAGTATTTGTTCTTTTTTAAGGTATTCTGGCTTAAGTAATACAAGTAAACACGTAAACTTGTTTGGGCCAGAAGTTGTCCTTCTTTTCAGAGATTGTCTAATAATAGTACCCAGGGGAGACTTGGTGTTAAATGGGGCCCTGAGTACTAATTTAGTATGAACAGTAAAACTGATAAATGTGAGCAAGTCTATACGTTTCCAGAAGGAAATATGGGATGATTCCTGTTTGATAGCTGGTGCTATCAGCAGGATGTCCTGCTGATCCTGGTGAGAGGACAAGAGGCAACGGGTGAAACACATGAAATTCCATCCGAACACAAGAAATCACTTTTTTTTTTGTTGTGGGGGCTGCCCAGAGAGGCTGTGGAGTCTCCATCTGTAGAGATACCCAAAACCTGACTGGACACAGACCTGGGCAACCTGTTCCTGTGGATCCTGCTCGAGCAGGGGGTTGGACCAGGTGATCTCAAAAGGTCCCTTACAGCTTTGATTCGGGAATTCTGTAATGCCTTATGGTTGAAGCAGTGAATTAGTAAATTGATTATGAGACCAATGGGGAACTTTGTGACAAGATGGTTTCCCAAGCAAAGTTAACCTGTGCAAAATTTTGCATTTATTAAAATTGTTCAATGTTGTGACAAGAAAATTTAAAAGGATTGCTTCACTTTGAATTGTTTAATCAAAAAAACGGTCTCTGGATTTTTGGAGCTAATGTCCATGCTAAATTTTAAGTATGTAAAGAAAGTAGCACTCCGTGGGCCCTGGGTGCAGTGCCATAAAGGAGATACCATTTCAGCCTGCACATACAGCCTTGTCTCTTTGGGAGTGCCCATCCCCTACCAGGCAGCTCTGGGGGTTACTGGGGACATGCCTGGATCCTCTGGCTGGACCTGGACTTCCTTTAGTGTTCAAAGCTGAGGAGAAATAGCGTGGTTTACAAGGGAGACAACTGTAGCTTTGCACTAAAAAACCCCCTGATATTTCTTCTTCTCCAGAATTAATGTCTTGGCTAAATGTAAGCCTCCTTGTTCCCATTATTGTAGTACCTGTTGGTTGTCATTAACAGCTGCACAGGGAAGCAGGTTTGCTGTTTTGAAACCACAAGTCTGAACGCCTCTTTGACATCCGACTGTGTCGCTAGACTTTTATTTTAAATGTCACTGTTGTTATTTTCTAGCTACTCCACCATGGAGCAAGTCTAATTCTTGCTTCAAAATGCAGACAAAACTTCAATTACATTTGCACGCATCGTTCTTAGGGTAAAAGTGGTATTGGCACTTCAGATGTGCTTTGACATGGCAAGAGCATTGCATGACTTGCAGAAAGCCGCCTGCATCTCCAGTTTGGCCCAGAAAGCCTAGAAATTACTGTTACTGTCAGAAACATGGTTAGTACTAAGAGGAAAATAAGACCTTTAAGTACAAGACATATACACTAAGCAGGACAGCTTAAAGATCATGGCATGCTGTATCAAAAATATTTGAACATAGTATCAGAGTTCCTTATCTAATGCATTAGAAGTTTCTTTTTCAACACTAGTCACTTGCCAGTATTGGTGTGAGTCTTATTCAGTGTATTTGCAGCTGTATACAGCTACCTGGGAGCCATAAGGTCTCATCAACAATATTGTCATGGACTTTTTAAAATACTCTGGGTATACTTAAATTCTGACTGTTAGTACTGGAGATTAATGTCCTTAGGCTGCTGCTCTAGGTAATGAGGAAAGATATACTCTTATTTTGTATCACCCTCCAGCAGAGCTTGATTTAGGTGCTCTCTCCTACTTGCCTTTTGAGGTTCAGCCTCTCCATGCTGCACCCAGGAGACTGGAGTCTGCAGAGCCGTTCTGCAGCCCTCCCCATTCCCCAGCCCTGAATGTTTTAGTGTACAATACAGACCTGAACAGATCCTTAATCTTCACTACTGTCATAAAAAACATGATTTCCAAGAACGTTCTTCTGTATGCATTGCCCCAGTTCTGTTAGTTTTTCTGCAGTTTTCCACTTCGTAGTTAATTCACATAAATATTGAAGCATGGTCAGTCAGGCTAATGTTATTTTCCTTAGATAGGTTTACTTAAATAGGAATAATGACACAATTTTGCCAGTGGATTTCTGGGAGTCTTGCAGGGGTGAGCTGGCTAGATGCTGGTAGTGTTCCCCTTTGTTTCCAAATGGAAATAACAGCCCCGACAAGAGGGGGCTGAATGAGTAAAGAAAATCACTACTATATGGAAATTCTCATATGGATAGAGTGCTCATGTTGGTCAAAATACATTGTTCATCCCAGGCTTTAGCCGTGCAAGAAAGCTCAGCAGCCTCTGACTGCAAGGTGGGTGTAAGAAAATTCCCAATCCTGTCTCCTGCACACAGTCCTTTCATGATTGGTCCAAACATTTCCAAATTGCACAGTTCCCTCAGGAAGTCTCTCTTTCATTGTTTTGACAAAACATCTCATCGCTAACAACTCTGGTTTGAGAAATGAGTGTTTATGTTATCTAATGCATGCCATATTCATTCCATACAATGCTGGTTTTCCTCAAGGTGCTGTGGTTTGCTAAGTTAGATGCCTTGTATAAATTCAAATGCACTGTATCAACACAGCCTGTGCAGTAAAAAAGCGTGAGGAACTCAAGATAACAACCTATCCTGTAGCGATATTCATCGACCTGAATGGCTTATTTTCTCAACTGCACAGAAATGTTCATTTTGCTCCCCTTGTGCAGGGTAGGTCTTGATGTTTAGACTTCCAAGGTTCAGACTAGAAAAGGCATTCAGGGTATCACGTCCTAGTGGATGGAGTCTTCTGAATGCCTTCGTGAATCTGTGCATAAGGGAGTGAAGAAATAACAGAAGCCCTTTGTTTGTATAAACCAGGATGTTTCTTTAGCTTTCTTGTCGTTATGCTTTGCATCTTGAATTGTAAGCAAGGAATTAATTGAAATATTCTTCCTGGAAAAAACAGGAAAACAAGCTAGCACTGGAGATACAAACCACTTCCTCAACAAGTTGGTAAAGGAGATTGCAGAAGTTGTACTTTACACATTGTCATGAGATGTGTGCTTTACCTTTGTTTCTCAGTATTATTTATCCACTTATTGATTTTAGTTTTCCTAGAAGTGATTCTTGCTATTTCTTCCACATTTACTTTACAACTGAGGCGGTAACCTTTTGCTGGCTTAGAAATATACACTTTAAAACGCAAGGTAAATCCAGAATTCAAATATTCCATATTCCTTCTGTGTGGATTGCTCTGAGCTATATAGTAGGTAAAAGAAGAATAATATTCTGGGCAAAAAATATCCATCTTTAAGAGTTTGGTTTCTTCTTATTGATTCATGCAAGCAGTGAGGACTATTAGCTGTGACACCTAAAAGCATGCACTACTTGTGTTCAGCCTGTCAATAGAAAGCTCCATTAACATTTCTGAGATGCGAGTGTGGCATCATGTGGAAAAAGTGCTTCAACAGTGATTACAAACTAACAAGAAAGCACCTTTCTTCATCTTGATGGATCGTATGCGCTGGATGTTTTGATTTAACTGCTTGGAAAAAATTTCTGTGGCACTGTAACAAGTGCCATTTGTAGGTACAGTAAGTTACCATTTTCACACAGGTTATTTAATGAAAACTCCTCATAGCTTTAGAGCTTTACAAACATTAGGTTAGTAGCCCTTATTTCACCTTAGAAGGATGAGTTAAGCACTATCCTGTTTGACTTTGGTGATTCTGGAGCAGTGGTAACACAAGCTTTGCTGAAGGCCATGCCACCCGTTAACTCGCAGCCTCTCGGTGTGTACGCCGCTGGACTGCTCTAGCTCCCTGTAACAGGAGGTATTTCTAAAACTGGAAATAGCTGCTTGGCTCTGCTCAGTTATAGCTTTGCAATGCATAACAATATCCAAATACAGTTGTTTGTGATGAACATTGCTGATAGCTTTTCATCCGAGGAATCTGCTCCGTGATGAGTGATGTGTAAAAGGGAAAACTCTGCAAGGGTGAGAGTTTAACTTGGCTTCTCGTGCACTCCTGTTTATACACCCCTCGTCCTTACCTGGAACTTCTATTTGGGGTTGGAGAAGTTAAAAAAATTTGCTAATGAGAAACTCAGCAGACCAGCAAGATTTGCCAAGGGGTTTTGTTCATTTGTTTATTAGACAGGAGGGTGCGATGTTGTCCCAAGATCCTGGTGTTGCTGCCTTAGAAGTGTAACTCCATATGGACTCTCATTGACTCCAAAGGGTGAAGAACCTCAGCCTGCTTTTGGGAGAATCTGCTTCACAGGTGATGTTTGTAACCAAATGCCCAAACGTGATCGCTGTGAGCATTCAGGCTGGCTGTACTGCAGCTGTAACACACAGAGAACGGCAGGCCCTGCTTCAGTAACGGTGATGTGGGATAAGGCAGATGCAAGGTCTCTGGAGAGGATGATGTGTGTGGGAGTGTGTATGTGCAAACACGCACATATATATATATGTACATAAAACTCTATGTATGGATATTTAACCTCCCCCCCCAAATCAGCAAAGTTGTGTATTGCGCAGAACTGTGTGCTCATGGAGCTGGTACAGGGGTGCTCCCGGCTGCAGAGAGGAGCAGGAGGTAACCCCGTCCTTGTGCACGTGCCAGAACTGAGGGTACTCCACAATGGCAACATTTTGTCTCCTCTGACAGTTTCTGAGGGATTGGTTAAGCGCTTTGGTACTGCGCAGTCTGGGATCCAGGGACTTGTAATTTATCTGCTTATTAGGTGGATGGTATTTAATATAAAATGTATTCAAAATTATCCAAAAATCAAATAATTTTGGATGACATGCACAGACTCAGCACCTTATTTGCATTCATTGCTATACAACGTCTGAGGGTTTCTGTTTTTTTTTTCCTTGCATTCAGCCTATGGAAATGCAGTGATTTTGTGGTGGCATTAAAATGACTTAGCAATATTCTTGCACTGTTTCAATGTATTCTTCCACACCAAATTTTCTTTCTGGGGGGATGTGAGAGCACTGTTCCTTGTTTTCCTTTGGTGGCTCCGGCGGCGATGCGCCTGGTGTTGCGGGGACCCCTCTGCTGCCCTTTCTTCCCCGGGTGTCCATTGTGGCAGGCTCATTCATGCATCCCTAAATTCAGCGCGTGCAGCAAAACGCTGACTTCCAGGGGCAGGAAGGGCCTTCCTGAAACCTCCCCGCTGGTTAGAAACACCACATTTGTTTTATGCCCTCCGCTGGAAATAGCCGAGGCCCTAGGAGCCCACCCGGCTTCCCACCTAGCCTGGGCGAGCCTCCCCCTGCCCCTGCCCCGGCGGTGGGGGGACAGCCCCCAGCCGGGCCCCCTGTCCCCCTCGTCCTTCCCTGTCCCCTTAATCCCCCCCGCCCGCGCGTTGCCCAGCCAACAGGCCAGACAAGCAGGTGATGCATTGACAGGGAGCAGATGGTCTCCCGCCGAGGTAAGCGGGGCTCAACAATGAAACCATATTGATCATATTGCTCCTTTTCTCTTCTTCGGCTTCAACTTCGGTCTTGAGGTTTCGCCGCTAATAACA